>JZLH01S0032525.1:76332-89108 GCA_001188425.1 Eucidaris tribuloides
AATAATTATAATTCCATACAAACTGCAGCTTCTAGTTCTGATACTTTTCTGAAGGTTCCTAAATGGTATTTTCTTCTATAATCAATGTATTTCAAATGTTAATTTTTAGGTGTGAAAGAGATTCCACTGTTTAAGGCACCAACATAGCCCCAAAATGGCGGAGGTTTCTGCTTTTTCCTGTTCGTGCCTGCATCTTCATAAGATTGTTGACACAGGGAATGTGGTCCGAAGGTCGATCATAAAGGCATGGCCATGTTCCGCCTGCAGTTACCAGAGCCATGCGGAATTTACCGATTCATATTACCCGGCTATATGAGCGTTTTTAGAAATAGGCCATGAATTGGGAAATGATCGCGAAAAACATGAGCATGTGCTGCATATCAATAAGCAGATACCACCCCGCCCCCCACCCCACTCCTCCCCTCGCCTACCCACCATTGCTGCCCACTAAATGCCTTGTATTTATGCTCACACACACACACACACACACACCACACACACACACTCACACACACACACACATCACACACGACAACATCTTATATTCCTGTGTGATCTGTGAATGTACTTATTTCTAGCTCTAATGTATTTTTACCCCATCAGGACTGTTTGCTGATGAGAACAACGTGTGCACTTGACAACCATTTGTCCAGTATTATTAATGAGTTCTTTGGAATTGATGCACATGATGTGTTACGATGAAAAACGAGAACACCCACACTGCCCCACCCCCCCCCCCATGACAAAAGGGCATAACTGACATTTTGGTGTTTTATTGGAAATATTGAGCCAAAATATGTATTTTCTTCAACACGTTAAAGCCCTTATTCAGTGTCTTTTAATCACACTGCGGATTACTGAAAACAAGAGCGGACACTTCTATATTAAGTACTAATAACTCAATTTGAAAAATAAAAATGTCATGTTATGCGCTCTTGTTCATGGGGGGCGGGCGGGGTGGGGGGGGGCGGCATGGCCACCACAGAGCTTACATTTTAACTTGGCTTTTGTGAATCAATCGTAAACAAGTTGGCTACTAATTACAAACACTTCATTTACACAATGTTTATTCATGTGATTATGTTTTTCACCTGGCCTTCATATTTGTATGTTACAATAAGGTGTTAAAGGTCATTGACCCTACATGCTATATGTGCGTAGTAGATTTAAGAGCATTGATTGCCTATACTCCTCTCCTACCCTAAACCCATACCATCCTCCATCCCCACCGTAATCCCATACCATCCCCACCCCATATCCCCACCCTGACCCCACACAATCTCCAACTCCCACCCCCACCCCATCCCATCCCCACCCTAACCCTCACAATGCCCTACACTATCCTCACTGTCATCCCATCCCTATCCCCAACCTAACCCTACATTATCCCCCATACCCACCCCACTCCCAATCACACCATTCCTGCAAAAGATAGTATAGTAACAATATTATGGTACAGCTAATTCCTCTGACATCAGTGTACAAATATGTAACCCCATCTACTTAAATGCATATTTTTGTATGAGTTTTTATATTCTGGAAAAAAAGGCTTTGATAATCATCTAGAATCAGACCTTGTCGGTCCAGAAAGGTCAATTTCAGATTCCGGCCAGGCACTCATCGTTCCAAATTTAGCCGGCCAGCAATTTGGGGTTCCAGAGTCTGACCATTAGGGTGTAAAGCGTAATTTGCACAAATATCCAGGCCACTCTCAGATGAAGATAAACAACAAGTAAACACAGAAATGTTTTGAAGGCTGCGCTTAACGAGATTGTATCAGTGTTTGGCGGCAGCAATAGTCAAGTGCCAGGTCAAATAATAGTTCTTTTGAGCCTGGTGTCGGAACACGCAGCTATTTATAGACTGATAGATTTCAGTTTTCCATCGCATTGTTTGGATGAACTTTGCACCATGAGTAGCAGATAAATTTTCTTACTACACAAAAAAATAAATAAAAGCAATGATTGTGTGAGTGTAACCTATTTATCACACATCAACAAGAGCATAGTCCCTTTTTGTGTGTCTGTTACAAATTCCTCTAATAAATAGGGGTGAATTTCACAATTCTAGTATTAAACATCCATTATAATTCATCTCCCATACCATTTGTCCCATTTCCAAGATAGAAACTGTGTTAGAGTTGTGTCACTGAACACTAGAACTGGGTTATTGGTAATTGCATATGACACGTGATGTACATGTATGCAGCAGAGGTTAATCTGTTAGCCCTGAATTGAAATGGTGGAAAATCTCACAGAGACTGTTGAAAAGTCCACTGTTTGAGCAAAATAGAAAAACACCCTCATTTGAGCCTAGTAATGAATATGGGGGAACCATTTCCCACAATGGAGCAATAGCCTTGACTTAAGTATTGTTATTGTGTCCAAAAGGCAATGGTTTGTATAATAATAATAATAATAATAATAATAATAATAATAATAGCTGCTTATATAGCGCATAATATTCAAAAGAATCTCTATGCGCTTTACACAATTTGTTACAGTACCATAAACTACAACAGAATAAAAATTACAATTAATCAGAACAATCTAACAAGAAAAGAGATACGTTTTTAAGGATTTGAGGAAGGTGTGAGTACATGTGATGGCCCTAAGTTGATTTGGTTGTTTGTTCCAGAGCACAGGTGCTGCTGACTGAAAAGCCCGATCCCCATATGAACATGTGTTGGTTGTTGGTACATTTTAATAAATTCTGGCCTGAAGATCGAAGATTTCTTTTTGGAACATATTCGACAATCATGTTGGACAAGTATGTTGGGGACTTATTAACTAATGTTTTATGGCACGATGCTAAAATCTTAAATACAATTCTTTTATTTACGGGTAACCAATGCAAATGTGACAACAAGGGTGTATTGCCATGGAGGTAGAAACCAAGCTAGGTGATACATGCCGTCATTCGCACATTCGTCAGTAATTTTATGACTGAATTTTACGAGGTTCCAGTGTAAAAATGTCGCACCGCAATTCAACCTGGTCTACTCAAATGTAACTTTGTATAGCTTTCGTTCAAAAATACAACTTCTGATATGAATCTACAAGCACATTTTGCCCACTGAGCTCTAAAAACATATCAACAGTACAGAGATCAGTGATTTCACGCGGAGAATTAACCAAGACCCCCTTTCACGCTAGACTTTACCCGGTGAACACCTGGTAGTTCATCCGTGTTTACCCGGGACAGTTGAAGGGTAAATTTTTCAAAAATTTAATTGGAGGTTCCCCGGGAGTTCAACCGAGTGTCCTTTCACGCTGAGAGATTCCCCGGGTGTACCCAGGTGCACCCGGGTAAAATCTCGCCAGCGTGAAAGGGGTATTAGAAAACATTTACGGTACATGTAAAAGTAGCCTCTGGCCATAGAGGTAACCAAAATTGACAAGAAACATTCAAAAATAGCCTCTGGTGATAAAGAGAAAAAGAAGAAGATTAAGAGCTAGAGTTTCTGAATCTAAACATTTAAATTTATGGAATCATACATGTTGTTTAGCATATGTAGAAGAAGTACTTAGACATAGTGGTAGAGGTAGTAGTTGTTGTTGTAATAGTAGCTTAGTACTGGCCCTAGAAAACTAGCAGTGTAGAAGGCAGTGTTATTATTTTCCAATAGTCTATGAGTTAGCATTATCTGCTTCGATATACTGGATTCAAAGAATTACTCAATTTAATTTGTGACATACTATTATGTAGTCAAACCCGGATATAGTTTATCTGGTCAACTTTGTATAAACCAAACTTGATGCCCTACGAAAACATATAAAAAAAATACCCACTTTCCTCAGAGAGAAAAAAACCTTGAATATTAAGACCTAAAGTTTCTTGTTCAACTGCAGTGAATTCCGGTGTTTAGTTTCTCTAATTTAAGATGCTACAAAACAGGGGGAAATGCAAAACGTTTATACCTGTGCTGTCAGAATTGGATTATATGGATCAGTGGTAATCGCAGGGGATGGTAGATAACTCTCGGATGTAAATTTCCACGGTTGTTGTTCTCCGATGCTGGTTCAAATCAAGCCAAATGGCCGCTGTCACCATTAATCAAATGCCTGGACACCGTTATGCTTCGTGATCTTGGCGTTTGCGCAAGAGGGAATCGGTGTGGATGATTGGCCAGCTTATACTTGGGGGTAATGGACTGGACGGTGACACACTGATGTCCTCTTCCGTGCCTTGCCACAGGTAGTTGAACTTGGAATGTAAATACTTTTTCTCAAAGTTGTTGCTGTGGCGATGTTTGTTGTAATGTTGTATACCCAATTTTTGCAGGCCTTATGATGGAAAAAAATCTCTTTAACCACTTCAGTACTATTGCAACAAAAACTCTGTACACTTTTACTTGTGGTAGACAGGGTCATTTGGTGAAGAATTTGGGAAACTGTTCATAAGATTAATGCTTGATTCGTGATATTTACAGTAGGTATGTATTTTAGACCAAATAGCACCTTGCCATGATATTTTATGAACATTAAGTTCAAAACCACATTCTTGATCTACCATATTTGCTGTTGTATTTAACCCACACCCCCAACTGTCTACCATGCTTAAAAGATAAAGATGAAAACTTTACAATTCAAAAAAAAATGGAATTTCATCATTTTTTTTTTAGTGCATAGTATGTGTTAATGACTTGCTTGGTGTCCATTGTGGTCTAAAACAGCTTCAGCCAAATCATGTTATTACCAACCATTCTATGTAACTCTTGTACTTTGAGATATGTGCCAGTTATGGAAGTGTTACACCTGTTTTCTCACCGAAGAAATATCACAGAACTCCCACCAATTCCAATCACCAGTGGTTTTATAAATCCTTCCAAAAAAGTTAACTTAGGAGTTACCTTTGACCAAAACCTTTCATTACGCTCCCATATCAATAGTATCTGTCGCAAAGCATCCCTCCCTGTTAGAAAATTGGTAAAATTAGGAAATGTCTCACCAAGTCATCATCTGAGATTCTCGTCCATGCATTTATCAGTTCCCTTCTGGACAGTTGCAATAGCCTGCTCCATGGAATCCCGGAAAAAGGTATGGCCAGGCTGCAGAGAATTCAAAACTCTGCAGCACGCCTAGTTTCCCTCACCAAAAAACATGACCATATTACACCAATTCTCAGTTGCATTGGCTCCCCATTAGATTTCGCATTCAGTTCAAAATTCTTCATTTGACTTTCAAATCTATACATGGTCGTGCCCCAAATTATCTTTCGGAAATTATTTTCGGTTATACAAACCCAATAGGTCCCTTCGTTCTGCCAATCAAATCCTTTTGACTGTTAAAAAAGAAAAACAAAATATATTGGTGATAGGTTTTTTTTCATGCTCCGTCCCACGCTTGTGGAAATCTCTCCCAGCCTCAATTCGTTGTATCACTGATATTACTTTGTTGAGTTTGTTCAGGTCGAAATTAAAACACATCTGATGGAGAAGGCATTTTCAACATAGTTCTTAAATTGTTCTTATTCCTTGTATCTTATGTTTAATAATCTTTGGTTTTGGCTGTCATCAAGTTCTGTTTGATTTTCTATATAATTGCAAAGCGCTTTGATATATATTTGTTATGAAAAGCACTAAATAAATAAAAGTTATTATTATTATTATTATTATTATTATTATTATGCGAATAAAGCATGCCTCCTTACGTGCCAAGCTAATGAAGCACATAAATAGTTAAACCTTTCAGTGCTGCACTCTGTGTGAAAAATCTACTGAGTTGTGTTGTGGTAATGATTGAGGTAAAGACAAAAGAAAATGGCTACCAAGGTATGTTCATGTATGTTGGGGTGGGTGCAGGAGCGCAGTGAGATGCCATAAATGTAGGTTGAAAAGGCATAGATGACAAAGGTAAAGTTTGCTGTGACATTGGAAAAAGCAATTAAGTCCCTGCCGTAGTACCGGATACGGTGGAGTCTATCCACAAGTTAATCATCATGCCTGATATCGTAGAAGTATGCTGTAAATGTCTGGGTGAGGGCTATTATTTTCTACTTCACGGACTTATGTGTCAAATTTTATGTGTTGCAGATAGATTGAGTGCGACTTTTATCACTACTTCAAGATCTTATGTAGATATACACTCAGATGAATCGTGTACTTAATACTCACGTATACGTGTATAGTGTGTAGGTGTAGGACAATATGGTTAATGTCAGTGATTTATTATAGATCAAACAGGATTGTAAAACACGAGTTATGGTGTTTGTTGTTTCCCGTTCTTTCTCCTATTTTTCTCCTTCTTCTCTTCTTCTTCTTGTTCGCTTTCTTCATCTTCTTCTTCTTCTTCTTTTTCTTCATCTTCTTCTTCTCTCTCTTCTTCTTCTCTTCTTCTTCTCTCTGCTTCTTCTGTCTTCTTCTTCTTCTTCTCTTCATTCTTCTTCTCTTCCTTCTGTCTTGCTTCTTCTTCTTCTTCTTCTATTTTCTTTTCTTGTTTTCTTCTTCCTTCCTCCTCCTCTTCATAGTCCCTTCTTCTTTCCTCCCTTTCTCTCTTTGCCTCTCTTTCCTTCCTCTTTTTTTCTTACTTACTCGTCATTCCTCCGTTTCTCCTTCATTATCTTCTTCATCTTTCTTCATCGCTCTGCTTTCTTCTTCTTCTTCTTCTGCTTTTTTTTTCTTTTTCTGTTTCCTTTTCTTCATTAAACATAAAGAGGAATCAGTACAGGAACCATTTACATATGACTGGACATACATGTAAATATACTCATCCTGAGATGCATGGCACACTGTAAATATATGTCATAGCAAAATCAGACTTGTCTTCAATGGGTTATAGGAATAAAAGTTACTTGCCACAGTGATTCCCATCATTCGTATTGGGACTACTAGATTTACATAAAGTTTGTAAAAATTGCAAAATTAGAAATTATCATTATAATCATGACTCGGTTCATTTAGAAACTAATATGCAATCTACATGTCCAATTAAGAATATTAATGTGCCAAACAGGTGTTTGGTATTAAAATGAAATCCGGTCATAATAATACATTACTGCAAATGCTGATACAAATTACATGGATCATTATACTGGATTGTTAACATTCCATGCATATTTCTGGAGTAAATATTCATTTGATGACCATGTTCAAAAGATTGAAGCGATAATTTTTTTTTGAATTGTTTCCAATCTAGCAATATGAATGCTGATGAATTGTAGATTTCACTCATTTAATAGATAGAACACAGCTAATCCTGCTTACCTTTGTACTTTACCATTTACATAGCACCTTATAACAGACAGTGGTGTGATTGATGCAAATGGAGTGTATTTGAAAAGGCTTGAAGTTTAAATATATATAGAAGCTGCAGTACATGATCCTCCGTGCCATCAATGTCTGTGATAAGATTTAAAAATGAAACCCTGAACAGAATGTACTTCAAAATGATCATCTAGTTCTTTACAAAAATGAAAATCTGGTACATGTTTTGTTAGGTTCGTTTCCCCATAGACTGCTGTTTATAGTTATTTGTAGACTGGATGCATAAGTCATATTTGATTTTTATCCATACATTTCTTTCCAGTAGCAACATAACTTTTGAAAATTGTGCATTATAGGATGTTTATTTTGTCCATTCAAACACAATTTTGTAGTTCAGGTATCAAACTTCACAATTTTTTAATTGAAGTTCCACAGTGTTAAATAGTGTCTTTAAAAGTAGAAACAAGTAAATTGTACTCATGCAGTTTATATAAAAATTCTTCCCCAGTGGCTTGGCTTAAGTGGTCAGTAAGCCATAATTGAGAACTATTTTGTAATGTATACATGATTCAATTTCAAGTTATCGCAAGCACCAATAGCAGCTCTCTCAGGTGCTGTTTACGTAAATGATCGTTTTGTTTCAAAATGTTGCCGTCAGTCCCCGGCGGAGAGCAATTAAACCACTTCGTGGCTGTAATCCTACCTGAACTATCCCTGCATTTCTCCACGGGAGACACGTAAATGGGTTTCAGTGGCAACAGCATGAGGTGTCTTGCCAGAGACCGTAAACTTTGTGAGAGGCTGCATTTTCACGTTCAGGCAGTGGGAGATATGGAGTGATATATCGTTACTGGGTCTGAACCTACTTAAGGTGGAAGGAATTCCATTTAATTGGAGTCGAAAAGTGTTTGGGTTGATGCATTATTAAGCCCATTTACGTCAGGTCACATGAGAACAAACGAACCAAGAATCCAGAGCAATTTTAGTTGATGTGAGGCATGACAAATGGGAATACATGTAGCTGCATATATGCATTCGTTTGTGTGTCTGTCTGTATGTGTGTTGGTGTGTGTATGTATCTTTTGGTGCCAAATGTTAATACTAGTTGAGTTTTGTTTCATCGTTTTTATTGTTTACAATCAAAGTCTGTGTCAGTTGTGCAAAATGTAAATGTATTTATGTTCTTACACATGTTTATTTTCATGAGTGATGAAATGTAAATTTGGAAAACTTAATAAATTACAATCATAGGGCATATATATTAAGGTATTGATGAATCATTCAAGTTTTATGGATACCAATCATATAATCAGCATAGGAAATAAACAGGGGCTGAGGCCTGAGGGCGATTTAGCCCCCAAAATTAACAAAATAGCCCCATAAATTCATAAAACAGCCCTCAATTTTCCTCATATTGCTCAATGTTTAATATATTAACATCACCAAATCAGGCGTGAAAGAAGCCCTGAAAAATGAAATGTTATTTTCTGCCCTGCATATAATTGATAAAAACAAACCAATGAACTAAAATTTAGTAACATAGTTGAGATATCTGACATGAATTCCTGGTAAAAATCTCAATTAATACCTAATTTTCCATTTTCACAACTTTATATTTTTATGACTTAAAGGAAGAAAAGGACCAAAATCTCAATAATTGTCACAGATTTCCAGGTACACAATGTCACTGTTGACAAAATAGAAAAAAAACAAGAGTCAACTTACCACCAGTACAAAGTTTGAGATAACCAGACCTGAGGAAGGGTACATGCCCTCATATCGCTTATGTGTAACCAGCCTGTGTACTTTGCAATATGCGGGCTTAGTAACTGGCATGTTGAGGTTGTCTACAGGTACCATATGTATTGCAAGACGAGGTCTCAAATTGAGTAACTGTAAATGATTGACAGGTAGAGGAATGTTAACCCATTGAAGACGATTTGATATCACTGTAATATGCATTTTCCATAGTCCCCAATACGAGATGTATCTTGTACTTAGTCTCCAACGGGTTAAAATGTACCAAAATCAACTCTTTTTGCATATTTTACGCAAGGCTAATTTTTGTAGCTAATGCCGTTGTATGGTGTTCTTCACACAGATATGAATATGGGATCTTGTACATGTTTATGTCAGTTCCTTCTCTCTTGAAAGGGCAGTGACGTGATTGGGAGAAATATAAAATGCCTTTAGAACCAAAAACCAAACTGATTGATATTACCAAAAACTAAAAAACAAAAAGGGGCTCTTTATTAAATGGACAAACCCCCAACTCAACCAACAGGTGTAATATTACCAAATATTGCTTTCTATTTAACTACCCCCCCCCCCTGACTGAACTTGTATACATGTATATGACCATTATTTTTCAAATTATTCATTGCCCTCCCGTTCCTTCACCTTATACCACATACTATTTGTAATATTATGTAGCTACATTCTTAGAATGGTTCTTGGTACCCGGGGTGTATAGATTAAAATTTTTCTGTAACCAATTGCCTGCATCAGACATGTATAAATACCAACAATTCTGTTTTACCTTCAGACTGCAGATGAAGTGAGCCATTTCGAAACATGTATCATTCATTTAAATCTTGTGTGTTTTTTGTTATATTTTTGTTCAAACTGATTGAAAGATACACCAGCTGAAGTGTATCTCCTGGCTGGAAGGATTTGTCTTGAAATTGCTTACTTTAGCCGAATCAAGCATGAACATACCAGCATTTTGTTTCTCTGGAGCCCCAATATAGATAAACCCCATAGAAAGCTACACAACAGATTTGTCTATCATAAGACATACTGATGGAGGTTATTTGAGAACGAGTCAGCTGTTGACTACAAAATTTTCACAGTACAGTTCTTGTATAGTTTACTTGATTCTAGAACAGTTTTACCCCAAGTTGAGGACTACACCCAATCATGTCATTTATGTTTCATGCAGCTTACATAGTGATGGGTCACACATTTCCTTCCCTGATAAATTCCATGGAGACCATTTTTTTAAACAGAAGACAGGCCTGTACCTATTTCTTTGCTTTTTCTACCAACATTTTTCCCCACTTTAATTAAGTTGATCAAAAGCTGAAGGCTGGTGCATGTGCTCATGTGATGACTGACATACAGACATATCCGGGGTAGATGTAGACACAGCGCAGTGGACCATAAGGCCCAGGCATTTCGCATCAACCATCGTCTTTGTCTTTGTCTACTGTGAGATGAAGAAAGTCTTGAATAAAACAAAACAAAAAAATGTAATGATGCCAGGAATCATATTTCACTCGTCACACTCTTCACACCTGTGTGTTTCAGGATCAGATGCAATAATGAAGTGATGCTGACGGATATATTAAGACAAATAGAGTGGGTGAGATTAAGGGATCTGTCTTAAATCAGGTAGCTAAAAAGATGAAGAAGAATCTCTCGCTTGCCTCAACTCGGTAGGTGGCAGCCGTCTGTTGAGCAGTTGTCCACAGTTTCACGAACATTGAGAGGCAGTGTTTGAGAATGTCTTAATTCTGTCTTCAAATTATGCAAAGCAAATTTAGTTGAGCACCATTATTTCTATCGCAGGTTGGAATATTTGACAACTCCATCCATCTCCACTATACAGGAGTCACAGTCACCGTCACTCTCCCATCAGTAGCAGAGATAGCTAAAAATGGCTCAAAATTATATTTTTGTCAGAAACGGTTAGGATGACGGCTATTTACCTTGCATTAGATTTCAGTCAAAGTTAGCAAGTCATATTCACCAGAGATTTTTGAAACCAGTTTTATTTCTGGTGCCAGGAGAAATATTGACAATGAATACTCTGGTTTTTTTATAATGTTATATTCTCAGCTACTTTTGTTCTTTTTCATATCTCATGTAATGTAATGGTGCATTTTGCCCAGAGGTAATCTTGTCAAATTGGTACATCAGCTAGTCATTCCGTACTGGAAATATGTGACTACTGTATTTTCTTGTTTGCTCAGAATCATTGAAGTAATGGGTTATTAAGCCTTTGCAGATTTAAGCAAGAATAGGTGCTCCTTTTTTGCATAGGCACATCTTGAATGTGTGAGTACCTAGTGTAATGGTACACTTTGAGGAAAATCCTCAGACTTCAGTGATGAGTTTTATTCTTTGCAAGAAGTTTTGGAAAAATCCCTGCACAGCTACACACACGCACGCACACACACACACACACACAACCATAACATACTTCCAAAATCAAGTTCTTAAAGAATTACATGTAACATCATAACACAGACATTGAATAGCAGAATTTGATTATTTTTTATCATTACTTCAATGAGTTGTTGTTGCTTCCGTCTGTCATTATTTTTCAGACGTGCAGTATAATTGGAAAAACAGATTTAATGAGACTGTCTGTCTGTGTGTTAGTGTTGTTATTGGCACAATTCAGACCTTCATTTTGATAAGTGTAATGTACAGTGTACATGTAACTCGAGGGCAAATGTGTTATTATCATCAATGACATAATCGTAATTAAGAGAATACAAAGTACACAGTTTCAGGATGATAGCTGTAGCCTGGACCACAGGACTTTCTTTTATTCTTGTTATGTCCTCATGCACCTGCTCAATGTCTATCATAACCACATATAAAATGGTCTGGAGCATTGCTATAAATGAGCCTCAAACTTGAATCAGGTAGATTTAATGATAGAACATGCGCACCTGGCATCCAAACTCAATTTCACATTAAAGGCAGGTAATCTAATGCACCCCTCCCGGAGTACAGCAAAATATCACTCATGCCCATAGGCTATTTATAAAGGACATGTCTGTGAAATCTGAAGAGCAGATATTGCCAGAAATTTGAAAAATTTTGATTTTTTATTGCTGTTTAGCGTTTGTTCTATGCAAACTGCAGTTGCTGAACGAGTCACTTCATAAGCATTATTGCAGTGGTTATTCATTAGTGTGTGAGTACTGATCTGCATGCGACTACTGCGTAGTATTTGGCATGTTCATGAATGCATGTGGTACACATACATGTACATTTGTAAATTGTAAATAAATTTCTCACATCATACATGATCAGGGTTGTCACTACACTTGTCGGCGCCGGTCGGGAGAACCAGCCCTTCGGCTAAATTACCCAGAACTCAATGGACTTTTAGGCCTTGCTGACTTGCACTAGAATGCAAAATTAACCTTTCTGTTCTTTAAAACAGCAATAAAATGCCACTATTGCAACTTGATTCAGTATTTTGATTCAGATTATTGTCAAACTCAACCAGCACTAAACTTGGGCTGGTGACAACCGTGATGTACTCCCCCATGCACTGTAATTTTTGTCTCTAGTCCCGAGGCAAAAATTCAAATCAAGTTTAACAGTCACTATAAATGTAATTCTGCTAAAACTGAGTTTCTAGACCCTATATTTGGCTAAAGGTTTTTAAAGGTAGTTTGTCTCTTCTACCAGTGATTTACACAATGCTAATTAAGTGTGAAAGAGATATCCTGCCTTTAAAATTACATGTATCAGTCATCAAATTGAACTGGTTTGTTTTTTTCTCTGTGGCAAACCACATGTAATACCACATGCTGTAGGACATTGACAT
>JZLH01S0032525.1:89133-102145 GCA_001188425.1 Eucidaris tribuloides
AATCCTGGTAAAAATCTCATTATTACCTAATTTTCCATTTTCACAACTTTATATTTTTATGACTTAAAGTAAGAAAAGGACCAAAATCTCAATAATTGCTCACAGATTTCCAGGTACACAATGTCACTGTTGACAAATATTAGAAAAAAAAACAAGAAGTCAACATTCCACCAGTACAAAGTTGAGATAACCAGACCTGAGGAAGGGTACATGCCCTCATATCGTTATGGTGTAACCTCCTGTGTACTTTGCCAATATGCGGGCTTAGTAACGGCAGTTGAGGTTGTCTACAGGTACCATATGTATTGCAAAGACGAAAGGTCTCAAATTGAGTAAACTGTAAATGATTGACAGTTAGAGGAATGTTAACCCATTGAAGACGATTTATATCACGCTTAATATGCATTTTCCATTTAGTCCCAATACCGAGATGTATCTTGTACTTAGTCCTCCAACGGTTTAAAAATTGTACAAATCAATCTTTTTGCATTTTTACGCAAGTGCTAATTTTTTGTAGCTAATGCCGTTGTATGGTGTTTATCACACAGATATAGGAATATGGGATCTTTGTACATGTTATGTCAGTTCCTTCTCTCTTGAAAGGGCAGTGCGTGATTCCGGAGAAATATAAAAATGCCTTTAGAACCAAAACCAAACTGATTGTATATTAACCAAAAACTAAAAAAACAAAAGGGGCCTCTTTATTAAATGGACCCAAACCCCCAACTCAACCAACAGGTGTAATCGATTACAATAATATTGCTTTCTATTTAGACTACCCCCCCCCCCCCTGACTGAACTTGTATACATGTACTAATGACCATTATTTTTCAAATGTATTCATTGCCCTCCCGTTCCTTCACCTTATCACCACATACTATTATGTAATATTATGTAGTACATTCTTAGAATGGTTCTTGGGTACCGGGTGTATAGATTAAAAATTTTTCTGTAACCAATTTGCCTGCATCAGACATGTATATAATACCAACAATTCTGTTTTACCTTCAGCACTGCCAGATGAAGTGAGATTCAAACAGTATCATTCATTTAAAAT
Organism: Eucidaris tribuloides; assembly: GCA_001188425.1. Classification (NCBI taxonomy): domain Eukaryota; kingdom Metazoa; phylum Echinodermata; class Echinoidea; order Cidaroida; family Cidaridae; genus Eucidaris; species Eucidaris tribuloides. The sequence continues at coordinate 90,191 of JZLH01S0032525.1, forward strand.
CTTTGTGTGTTTTTTGTTATATTTGTTCAAATGATTGAAAGATACACCATGCTGAAGTGTAATCTCCTGGCTTGCGAAGGATTTGTCTTGAATGGCTTAACTTTAGCCGAATCAAGCCGATGAACCATACCAGCATTTTGTTTCTCGGAGCCCCAAATAGATAAACCCCATAGAAAGTCTACACAACAGCATTTGTCTATATAAGGACATACTGATGGATTTATTGAGAATCGATCAGCTGTTTGACTACAAAATTTTCACAGTACAGTTCTTGTATAGTTTACTGGATTCTAGAACAGTTTTACCCAAGTTGAGGACTAACCCAATCCATGTCATTTATGTTTCATGCAGCTTAACATAGTGATGGCGTCACACATTTTCCTTCCCTGATAAATTCCATGGAGGACCATTTTTTTAAAACAGAAGACAGGCCTGTACCTATTCTTTGCTTTTTCTACCAACAATTTTTCCCACTTTATATTAAGTTGATCAAAAAGGCTGAAGGCTGGTGCATGTGCCTCATTGTGTATTGGACTGACATACGACATATCCGCGGTAATGTAGACACCAGCGCAAGTGACCATAATGCCCAGGCATTTCGCATCAACCATCGTCTTGTCTTTGTCTACTTGAGATGAAAAGAATAGTCTTGAATAACAACAAACACAAAAAAAACTGTTAATGATGCCTAGGAATCATATGTTCACTTCTTTCACACTCTTCACACCTGTGTGTTTAGGATCAGATGCAATAATGAGTGTGATGCTGACGGATAATTAAGACAAATAGATGGCGGAGATTAAGGGATCTGTCTTAATCAGCTAGCTAAAAAGATGAGAAGAATCTTCGCTTTGCCTTCAACTCGGAGGTGGCATCCTGTCTGTTGACGCAGTTGTCCCACAGTTCACGAACATGAGAGCAGTGTTGAGAATGTCTTAATTCTGTCTTCAATTATGCAAAAGCAGAATTTATGATTGAGCACCATTATTTTCTATCGCAGTTGGAATATTTGACAACTCCATCCATCTCACTTTACAGGGTCACAGTCACCGTCACTCTCCCATTCAGTAGCAGAGATAGCCTAAAATGGCTCAAAATTATATTTTTGTCAGAAACGGTTTAGTATGTACGGCTATTTACCTTGCATTAGATTCAAGTTCAAAAAGTTAGCAAAGTCATATTTCACCAGAGACAGATTTTTGAAACCAGTCTGTTATTTCTGGTGCCAGGAGAATATGATCAATGGAATAACTCTGGTTTTTTTATAATGTTATATTCTCAGCTATCTTTTGTTATTTTTCATTTATCTCATAATGCTAAATGTGCTATTTGCCCAGAGGTAATCTTGTCAAATTGGTTACATGCAGCTAGCATTCCGTACTCGGAAATATGTGACTACTGTATTTTTGTTTGCTCAGAAATCATTGAAGTAAGGGTTATTAGCCTTGACCCAGTTTAAGCAAGAATATGCCTCCCTTTTTGCATAGCCACATCTTGAATGTGTGAGTTACCTAGGTTGTAATGGTACACTTTGAGGAAAATGCCTCAGACTTCACGTGATGAGTTTTATTCTTTGCGAAGAAGTTGTGGAAAATCCCTGCCCACAGCTTCACACACGCACGCAAACACACACACCACACAACCATAAACATACTTCCAAAATCAAGTTCTTAAAGAATTACATGTAACATCATAACACCAGGACATTGAATAGCTCAGAATTGATATTTTTTATTCATTACTTCAACATGAGTTTTGTTCGCTTCCGTCTGTCAATATTTTCAGACGTGCAGATAATTGGACAAAAACAGATTTAATGAGACGTGTCTGGTGTGTTTAGTGTTGTTATTGCGACAATTTCAGACCTCATTTTGATAAGTGTAATTACAGGTTGTACATTAACTCGAGGGCAAATGTGTTATTATCATCAATGACATAATTCGCTAATTAAGAGAATACAAAGTTAATCACAGTTTCAGGATGATGCTGTAGGCCTGGACACAGGACTTTCTTTTATTCTTGTTATGTCCTTCATGCACCTGCTCAATGTCTATCATAACCACAATATAAACATGGTCTGGAGCATTGCTATAATGAAGCCTCTCAAATTGAATCAGGATAGATTTAATGATAGAAACATGGTCGCACACTGCGCACCAAACTCAAATTCAATTAAAGGCAGTAATCTAAGCCACCCCTCCGCGAGCTACGAGCAAAAATATCACTGATGCCCATAGGCTATTTATAAAGGACCATGTCTGTGAAATCTGAAGAGCAGATTTGCCAGAAAATTTGAAAATTTTGATTGTTTATTGCTGTTTTTAGCGTTTGTTTCTATGCAAACTGCAGTTGCTGAACGAGTCACTTCATAGCATTATATGCAGTGGTTATTATTAGTTGTGTGAGTACGTGATCTGCATGCGCACTACTGCGTTTAGTATTTGCATGTCATGAATGCATGTAGGTACACATACATGTACATTTGTAAATTGTAAATAAATTTCTCATCTATACATGATCAGGGTCTGTCGACACACTTGTCGGACGCCGGTCGGGAAGAACCAGCCTTCGCGCTAAATTACCAGAACTTCAATGGATTTTAGGCCTTGCTGACTTGCCACATAGAATGCCAAAATAACCTTGTCTGTTCTTTAAAACAGCTAATAAAATCGCCACTATTTGCCAACTTGGATCGAGTATTTTGTATTCAGATTCATTGTCAAATCAACAGCACTAAACTGGGCTGGTGACAACCGTGATGTTACTCCCCATGACTGTAATTTTTGCTCTCAAGTCCCGAGGCAAATTCAAATTCAGTTTAACACGTCACTGATAACATGTAATTCTGCTAAAACTGAGTTTCTAGCCCGTATATTTGCTAAAGGTTTTTAAAGAGTAGTTTGTCTCTTATCTACCAGTGATTTACACAATGCTAATTAAGTGTGAAATGATGATATCCTGCCTTTAAAATTCATGTCATCAGTCATCAAATTGAAATGGTTTGTTTTTTTCTCATGTGGCAAACCACATGTAATACCACATGACTGTTAAGGACATTGACATAAGTAAGTACACTGTACATGTAGGTACAGTATGTTCTGTAGCTACTGTACTGTTTGTGCATGTTGCATTCAGGTGATTGTATGCATGTATGTTTTGTCTTGTTTTTCTTGAGGTAGTTACATGAACATAAAGGGGAACACACAGATACAGCTCTGGTAACTTCACTTCAATTGTTAGTCCACTTAATGCACTAATGTCACTACACATGTTTACTAGAGCAGTAGTAGCCGGCCAGCAGTAGTAGTAGCAGCAGTAGTGGTGGTAGTAGTAGTAGTAGTAGAAGTAGTAGTAGTGGTAATACTTGCAGTAGAAGTAATACTAGTAGTAGTAGAAGCAGTAGAAGCAGTAGTAGTTGTAGTAGTAGAAGTAGTAGTAGTAATAGTAGTCATAGTCTTACTACAACTGCAACTTACTGCTAAAGTAATCCACTTACAAAAAGGTTGATAGACTTGGGTATCACTACTTAATACACATCATGTGTACTGATACTAACAAATCATATCAGGTAGTAGTGTCATACTTCATTATTTGTTTCGAAGTGTCACTTAATTTTGTCTGTGTAACGACGATAAATGACAATTATGATTCACTGTCAGATCTGTGTTTATTTAGATATACTCAGGCAACTTCTCCAGAACGAATGCGCTCATAAATTCTCATCAAAGAAGCGAAAGAAATCAACTTCGCGTCTTCCCCAATTGTAAACATCCAATTCATTCAGGCATGGTTTAGCACCAGGGTAGCGCCGTGTAGCCTGCATTTATTGACTGGTGTTGATAAGTTATGTTCATTTACTCTGAAATTCCTGTAATGTTTTCTGACGTGCACAGCAAAATTGTCAATAATGATATTCCGACAGACCAGCGAAGGACAAATCTATATAAAAATGCCAAGGACTCAGCAGAAATCTATTCTTCATGTAAATGACAAAGAGTTTTTATAAAGTCCAAGTAATATCAGAATTATTTGTAAATTTGTATGTTTTCCAAGTTTATTTTCTCTTGATTGACTGGGATATATTAGAATTTTGAAATGTTTATCAAAATACAGAAGCAAATGATAAAATGATATGAATCAAAGAATCAGTCCAGTTTTGAATGTTTATTGCGATCTTACCAACATGATTTTTCAAAATGTGTTTCTGCATGTGTGTGAACCACTTACCTATCATTGAAACCTGATTTGGTGACTTTTGGGTCTGTAAAGGTTAATTTCAATGAACAAATCCCTTATTTTTTACCAATGTGCTTGTATGCATGAAGTAATATCTTCAGACCTTGATTATACAATAGTATTATCAACCATTGAATGATGAGTGTCTCTACTTTCCCATCAGTGTAATTGGAAAAGCAAATCAATTAAAGCCACAGGCTAACAAATGACCCCAGTTTAAAAAAATGTGAACTACATAATCCTCCATGGTCTAAGTGTCTTTGATAAGGTCTAAAAATGAAGCCCTGAAAAAATTGTATTTCAAAGTTATTATTTAGTGCTTAAAAAAAGTGAAAATCGTAAGTTCACCTGCCCATTTCTTCCCATAGACGTACTATGTATAGATCTAGGCTATTTTGTACTCGGCCCCAAAACTAATTGTTTATTCATTCATATCTTGCCAGTGGCAGCATAAATTTCCAAACTTTTGTATTCTAGGGTGTTTATTTGTCCATTCAAACACTACTGTGTAGCTCAGATAGCAAAGTTTGACATTTTTTTTTTTAATTTTGAAGCTCCACAATAGTAGCCTGTGTCTTTAATACAAACATGATACTCTGGCGTAATCATTCATTCTACCCACTTTTCAGTCAGATGTAATTACATTAATGGTTTATTGTTTTGTAATTTGTAGAGTAATCAGGCATGTCTTGTGAGGGACATTATGTCATCATTGTGGTTATAGTACAAATGGAATATTCATCTGAGCTGAGTGCCATCAGCCATACAAAGCTGATTAGTGGAATAAGGAAATTATGTAATGATTTGAAAAACATGTAGTTCATAAACGACAATAATGTCATTTATGTTATCTTTTGTGGGCTAATTCTGTAAAACATTCTTTTTTGGGGGGGGGGGGTTGTACCCTTTATTTTGAGTCATACCAATTTGTCACTAGTCACCAGTCTCTGGTAGTTAAAAGGTGGGTGACATGATTGGGAACACTTGAAAATGCCTCAAGAACCAAATCAGTTGAAATAATATACCAACTATACACCAGCTGGAGTAGATCTCCCAGCTGGAAGGATTTATCTCTAATATGTTTACTTAAGGAGAATCAAGCATGAACATGCTAGCATTGCAATTTTATCGTGCCCTGATAGATATGAAAGCCATAGAGACCTACACAACAGGTTTGCCTGTTATGAGGTATATTGACATTAGTTATTTTAGAATGAGTCCACGTTTGACTACAAGATTTTCAGAGCAGAATCCTTGTATAGTTTACTTGATTCTAGAATAGTTTCAGCTTAATTTGAGGACTACTCCCAGTCATGTCATTTACCTTTAAAGCAATATTTCTAGACATCATGAATGTATAGACACACAAAATGAAAACTTAGATTACTAGCTAAGATCAGGCTCGACTCCTTTGGCAATTAAACCTGATGCTTCTGTCTCAGTTCTATGGCCATTGGCTTATTTGCATTTTGACCTTGGCCTTTTACTGTGATACACTGTGAAACCTTCCAGACTAGCTGCTAGTACACCATACCTAATATATTACTGTCCATTTACTACTCTTGCAGTGTGGTTTCTTTCAATCACACTAATTATTGTCCAGGGATTTGCTAGAAGGACTTCATATCTTTACGATTCTATCTTTAATCTGTCAAGGATAACATTCTCTGACATGTTGAATTCAATAGTAATGTTCACACTACATCTTATAATCAATGGTAGCTTAGCACCGATAAGAATTTTGCTCTCTTTAATTACAGTTTTTGAGTTCATTCTCTCATAATTTTCGTTTATGGTATTAAACAGACGTGTAGTTTCAATGAAATTCTATCAACAACAACCGATCGATGACAAAACCATGAAGTGTAATGCTCTGCACACCAATAGCTACTTGAATTTATAACGGCACGTTCGGTTTTCCATAGCTAATGGGTTAACAGATATCAGTTTATCCCTGTATATTATTGTGATCATTCATATAGATAAATATATATGATTGATTTGTACACATATTTTGTACTTTTTTAAAAAGTAAATAAAGAGGACTTAATGAAAATTATGTCCTAATATGCAAACTTGGCTAAGTTAATGTAGCAACCCTTTCTTCATACCTTCCGTGTAGTCGAGTTGTGACTACCTCAACAGTTTTGTAAGTATAATTTTATCAATGCCCAATGTTTAACGATTTATTTCTTTTAAAGTGTGCTTTAAAAACCCTGGATAGTTTTCTCAATGTAGAGTTTGAAAATAAATTCTAAAAAAGCAAGTAATATATCTAAGAGTATAATGTTTCACCTGATACAGAAAGCAACAGCCTTATTATGCTATTCAGGCACTTCTTCGGGTGAAAAAAATTTTTATCGATTTTTAGGAATAATATTTCAAATTGACTAATGGCGAGGTCAACCCGCGACAGGTGAAGTGCAATCAACCTTGAAATATTACTTACCCTGCAGCGGCTGCCTGCATATTAAGGATGGCGGGCTTCTAATCACAAAAAAGACTCAATTCATAATTCCCAGGGCTTCCCAACTCGTTCATTAATTAGAATCTGTGAGTTTTCAAGGTAAAATTAGGAAACCCTGGTTGTTATTGTTGTTGATGTGTTTGTTGTTGACATGCTTTTGTTGTTGTTGTTGCTGCTGGTTTTGAGAAAATTGCATTTTGCTTATGATATTTTTTTCCTAGCTTTCATGAAGTGACAACATACTACTCTGTTTTTGAATGTGGCTTATACAGCAATAATTCAATCTTTCAAGCATAATCCACATTATCTTGGAGTAAACAGTAACCCTGCAATTTCTGTCATTTTAAAAGTAAGAACCTGTTAATTTATGGTTATACTCAACTGTGCATTATATGTTGATAATTGCACATTTGTGACAAGCCTCCTCAAATAAAGAAAAAACAGGGTTATATATTTGAATAAAATTAAATGGATATCATTTATGACTTTAATTCAATTTCTGTTGCTGTTGTGTGCATGGTATACTGATGAATAAGATTTTTTTTTCGTGATTAGTAATCTATAATGGGAATTATCCATACAGTTATTATTATTGCAATAGTAATCAAAATAATGACTTTTCCCCTCCAGTACTGATATAATTACCCAGACACCCATATTCTTTTGTAAAGCCCTGCTCAGCATCAAACCATAATAAGATAAATTGTTTGCAAATTTAAAAAAAGCTGGTGCTTAGTGCTATTATCTAGCTAGATTATTCTAGCAATTAATCAGTCTGTAGCATTTATTACAGTCATAATGGTCCTTTTAATAATGATATCCTTGACCAATTCAAAATATGAGATTGTTAATGAATATTAGCTATGTGCAATGCAAGATGCAGTAAATGAGCCATAATCCTTAGTGATTATTGTTTTTTTTTTTTGTCAGTATTTATATTGAAGCTCTAATCAAGTGATCAGTTAGAATTTTTCCTACTCTATTTACCGATTTGAAAGCAATAAATTTTTTAATAGTTTCTATAACAATGAAAATTCCTACTGCCAAAGTGCTGATGTTATAAAAGTCCACGGTGGATATAAAAATGAATATAAATAAATAGAGAAAAGTAAATTTGAATTGTAAATTTGTAAATGAAATTAAGCATATAGTGAGTGGTTCAGCAGTTTGGGTATAGACAATTAGACAGTGAAGTTTTAAAGGGTAGTGACATGATTGGGAACACTTGAAAATGCCTCAAGAACCAAATGAGTTGAAATATACACCAGCTGGAGTGGATATCCCAGCTCAAACGATTTGTCTCTAATGTGTTTACTTAAGGAGTATCAAGTATGAACATTAATTTTTATCGGGGCACGATAAAAATAGGACCCATAGAGATCCACACAGCAGGTTTGCCTGCAACGAGGGATATTGACATTAGTTGTTTTAGAATGAGTCGACGTTAGACTACAAGATTTTCACAGGAGAATCCTTGCATAGTTTACTTGATTCAAGAGTAGTTTCAGCCCAATTTGAGGACTACCCCCAATCATGTCGTTTACCTTTAATAGATGGTAACTCTTTAATGTACCACAGAAATAACAGCTCTATGGACATTGAATGTATTGGGTGGTGCATATCTGCACCATTGGCACACACAGAATTAATGGATGTAATTGTCATAGTCCTGCAAAGTAGCAAACTACTATTTTTGTAGATACACAATGAGATAATGGGAGGAAATTTTAGAGTTGTTTCTTGGTTTATGTCTGGTTTTGACTTTGCTTAGAATTCCTGACAAAGTAGAACTTTGAGACCATTTAAAAGTTTGATCCAAAAACATGTTTACTCCACTTAAGTAACTCTGGAGGAAAACACATTTCTCTAGCCAAGTTTGTACACACACCTATCGAAAAATAAAAGTAAAACCTGAGATATTTTGTATTTGCTAGTGGAATTTAGCTTCAAATTTCAAACTATCGTTAGGTGGGTAGGTGGTAAATGTGATGATGTTAATAACTCAATTTTGGTGAAGATGGAATTAACCTGTTTTGTGATCAAACTCTTCACTTGCACTTGATCTAACTAATGCTTTTCATACATAATTAAATACTGTAAAAACACTAACAATTTCAAAGTCACATAATTTAATTCACAATTTTTATTCTTGTAAACTTGCAGACACAAAATTCCATGTAAACCATTCAGGAGAGCAATTCAGCAGTAATAACTTTTAGTGGTTATATGTGATGAATATAGTTAGGATTGAAACACGATTACATCCCTAGTCTCCGACAACGAATTCATTTGACGACTCCATTACCTATCCATCTGAAGTTGTATTTCTCACTCCCTTGACTACATGTACATGTACGGGTATACTCATAACGAGTCTGACTGCGTGCCGTAACTCCAGCTACACCACAATCCTATATAGCTTTTTCGTTAAACCAGCCTTACCATAGTGCGTGGGTTACACAAAATGTGGTCAGCTGTTGGTAGACGGTGGTTTGATGATTGATTCAGACGGGTCTTCACACCTTGCTAGGATCTGGATGAATTGTAATGAGAAATTACAACAGGAACGCAATGTTCCTCTACTGATAGACCACCACCTATTTTTCCAAGTATCGGATAACTCCAACAGAGACACTGTCATCACAACTGGAATTTTGTGTCATTTAAAATGACTCCATGTTTTAGAGTTGTCCTGGTGAGATGGTGTATTTTGAAGCGAGTAGAATTGTGACAATGGACATCAAATTGATTGAAAACTACATTGTAGTTTTAAAATACTAAATAATATCTTTTCATCATAAAATTGTAGAAAACTTACTCCATATTTTTAGGTTTTAGGCATGTAAAGCATGTATTTTCTTCTGTTATAGTGCATGTAAATGTGTCTGTTGTAACTATTTCCCTGTTTGAAGTAGATCTTTTCATGAATAAGTTAAATAAAATGGGGTGCAATATACTTTTCATGCAAAATTGCACATGTTGAATATCTTTTCTAACAAATCGCACAAATTTGATTTTATTTCTAAAATGAAATTACCTCCATGCAAAATGAGTGGTAATGAGTAGGTGATGGATTTCAAGAGCCATTTTGAATCGAAAATGAACAAATTATCTGGTTGATTGTCACGGAGGAAGGGAAAAAACTACTGGAAAAGGATAATGAACTCTTTGATTGATTCATAAAAATATAATCGGTATCCAAAATTTTGAAAGAAACTTCCTGTCACTGATATGAAGCCATTAGTGTTCTGCCTTCACTCTAGCATAATTTCACCCATTTATTAAATTATCTGCACTCTGAATATTTCATTTTTCCTTTTTTCATAGAGTTGACCATCTCCTATGGCAATTGGTAATGATTGCAAATGGCAATGAGGTTTTTAAAGCAATAAAATACTCCTACACTCTTTCAGGGTTACCTTTTGTAAGATGAAAGGGCCATAATTAATCCATTGCAACAAAATTGGGACTTCACAATCAAAACTAGGTTATGAACATTATTGCACTTTTTTGCAATGGATTAGAAAGCAGTTCGTAAATGAGAATATGAATTCATGTTTAGGAAATTGATTGTATTGCTTGATTATATTTTTTATGGTTAGTAATTTGCAGAAATTAGTGGGGTAGTTGTTGTTGTTGTTGTGTTACAAACTATTTGATATGACTGTTAGTCAATTTTAGGTACTGCAATGTGGTAAAGATGTCTGAGCAAGTATATTGGACAAAATGGCTAGTATGAAATATCACTCAACTTTCATTTACTGACAACGTTTAAGGTATAGGATTGTTTTGTAATGCATGTGGAAGAATCCACAGCATAACAATATAGGTGTAGAAAAATCCACTAAACAAATGAAAGCAGAAAGCACAAAAATGCTTCCACCAAAGTCTTTATAACATTACTAGCTGAGATCTTAGATAACAGACAAAAGATAAACTTTCATAATAAAATGAAATGAATAAAAAAAAATAGATAAAGCTAAGGGAAAATAATGTGAAGTAGAATCATTTGAAAAAGAAAACTGTTTGCTTACATTTTGAGAAGATCTTTACAAAATTTGTTTTTGTGTCTTCGCAAAAGATTGATTTGTTGTGGAGGTCAAATATCAATTTGAAAAGCTCAAAGATTTAATTATTCAGCTTTTCCTGCCCAATTATACATTTCACTGCAGTTTAAAAGATACTTAGGTAGGCCTGATTTACCACCAGGTGAAAGATTGCAGATTTCAATTCAGACTGTTGGAAATTAAGTGAAATGTGGGGCATATTCAGGCTGGCATAACAACAGCTTCTGTTTGATCTCAAGTATATGCAGGTGTACATTTGATGAATCATGAACATTTATTGTGTTATAAAGATGAATATCTTTTCCTTTTTGATTAAGCTAGTCAAACAATTGAAAGCCCTGTAGAGTGAAGTTTTGGTCAATCAGACACACTTAGGATAAGGATTTATGTGATTGCAGCTAGTTATAGAAAGCAATCATAACCAGTCAAAAAGATGATTAAATTTTACAATATGGAAACATTGTGACTCTTCATATATGTGTACAATGTGTAATTGAGGTCCATAACACACACAAAATGAATAGGTTTAAAGATTGGGTTTTATTGATTTTGCACTCGCTCAAAAAACTATCTATATGGCAATTCAAATCAGCTGAAACGATGATCCATATGTGAGATTAATGATAAATAAACCCTGTCATAGAGACTTGCGGCGTAAAATATGAGTTTTTGGTTAAAATCTGGACGGTTCAAACCTTCATCTTTTTCCATTTTGCTCTAGCGAGCAAATTTTAAAATCGCGATGTCAACGTGCAGCTGGCCGTTCCAAATTTGTCGATCAGCGTTAGCAAACGGTTCGGCGCAGGGGATAGCCGATTGGCCAATCAGAGGCTGCGCTGGTCTGTGCTACGTGTTGCCACAGTAACCGTGATCTCGCACTTTTGAGCAAAATTGAAAACTCACAGAAGAACAACTTCTGGTAACATGTCTGATTAGTTTTTTTAAACAACATTCATGAGTAGTGGATCCAACTTTCAACACACCAGTTGTAAGTTACTGAACTACCGTTTGGTATTGATAATGAAGGTAAGTAATGGACTTGCAAATCCCTAACCCAATCTTTAAAGATGATTTAAACAGATAGTGTGTACTTGTCATTCCTTAACTCATTGGCTACAGGAATCGGATGTGCCATGTTTATACTCTATGGGAATTTATACAGAACCTCAGAGGCAAAGGGTTAAT
>JZLH01S0032525.1:103014-113161 GCA_001188425.1 Eucidaris tribuloides
GGCGCGACTAACACACATCGGGTGGCATGCATCGGCCCCGCATGGCCAGCTCCAGACTAGTGCATGTGCGATCTGATTGGTTGGCAAGAACTCAAATTTTTTTCTTAACTTATGCCTGTTAGTTGCTGGCTCCTTCTCCCTTTAATACATGGAACAGAATTGAAATACTATTCTTTGAAATAGAAAGTGTGACAATCATTGAAGCATTTTATAATAATGTTAAATTTGTAACTCTGCCATCAGCAATATGGGGCTTTCTGTTTGTATCATTTTATTTGTCAGCTCTGCTTCCAATTCCATCTGGCACATTTACATTGTAGTAATCTAATGAAATACAGGTATATCAAGTTAGTGACGTATGTTTCCAGGTAAATTTGATTGGAATCCACTGCTATCTATCACTCTTTACTTATAACAGCCTTTTTGATTTATGTATTGTAAGGCCTCGAACACCTCCACACAATGTTATGTGATGTTTTAGGCTGATTGATTGAAAAAAAAGTCAGGAGAAGGAGATGATGAAGATGGGAGATGAGCAAAACGAGATTCAAAGGTGTCAGAACCAGAAGGGGCAAATAATACTTGGATTCCTCCTTCTCCCTCCTCTTTCCCCCCCCCCCCCCCCAAAAAAAAACGTGTCCAAGAAACAGTTTCTCTTCTTTTGCTCACAAAACTTTGAAGAAAATTGGTAAGAAGGCTCCAGTTTTTGGAAGCCCCTCACCCATCACTTACAAGTCAATTTTGTGAAATAGAGTATTGGTATTTCTGAGTAGGGGAAGGGTTTGTATGTTGGTCATTGATTTTGATTTATTCAAGATTAAGATGTTTTTAAGTCTGTATTCCTCCCCAAACACAATCACACATACACACAACCTTAAAAATGGGTACATTATGGGGTTACCCCATTGTTCTCTCTATTGTTAAAATACTCCCAGAATGCTAACAGAATAATGGCCAGCATTGTGTTCCACATAATGCACCTATTGTAAGCCCACATATGCATACATATACACAGACAGACACACACACACACACACACACACACACAGAGGCATGTGCACAAACTTCTTTCAATGCCAGTGATTGGAAAATCAACACAATCTCTTCGATAACTGCATTAAACCTGTTGGAAAGTAAAGAATTGTGTTTGCACAATGAAAAATGGTGATGAGAATAAAGGTATGGAATTACCAATCAGTACATTGGAGAGGTGTAATCATCAACATAAACCTAACCATAGTTTGTGTTCTTTTTCATTTTTTCCTTTCCATATTTCATATTCATCCATGATGGTGTGAATCTTCTACATGGTACTCACTCTTTGGACCGTGATAGGTAAGTAAGAATTTGAAGTAGAAAGATTTAATATTATTGTTTGTTGTTTTGACTGAAATTACTGTGTAATCACTGGCCCAGCAAATTTCTATAATTTGTGTATGTGCTTATTTGTGTACCATGCTACTTGCATAGTCATCAATGTTTTGTGTATTTGTGTAAATTCACCTTCCACTGTATTCATTAACCTGTTGAAGACTAGACACAAGATATCTTGTCTTAAGGTCTATGGGAAATGCATGTTAAAGCAAAATCAAGCCGTCTTCAACGAGCGAATTAACCCATTAGCTTTGGGGACTGGATGTTCTCGGTGTTAACTAGGATTTTCAAAATTTCAGGGACAATGGGTTATACAGTACACAGAGGTTACAGGTCATTATTCGGAAGGTTCATAATTTTGATGGTTCATTGTTAAGAATCAAATACTATGTAACTTGAATTAACAAACCCTATTTTATTTTCGAATTAACAAACCGTCAGGTACAAATGTATTGGAATCTTGTGTTCAGAAAAATGAACATCACGTGTACACACTCATGCAACAAAAATCAGTGATATAACAGCTACCGACCTGTTGATTCCTTGACTACAATTGTATACATACAGTCTGCAGTGTATATACTGAAGAAATATGACTTGCAGTGGTGTGGATGTTATTCAGGAAATTGAGTGTTGTTAGTGTGGTTGCTATGGTAACACCACCTGTATTTGGCGGCAATCATGTGTGTTTGTGTCTTCCGCTGATTGGCGATACGACTTCAGTCTTTATCGATCTTTGGTATGCATTGGCAGCGGTAGCCTTGGAAACCATTATTCATTTCATCTGTGTCTGCATCTGCCATTTTTTGTGTGATAATGTGGACAGAAATCCAGCTGCCTGACTTTATACAACTGTCCTTTTTTTCTTTTTAATATGTTTTTCTGTGTTTTATGTTTTGTTAGTTTTTTTTATTATTGATTTGTCGGTAGTAGAAGGTGAAATTCCACTCAGGAAGTGCTGACTGTTCAGATTTCACCTTGGCTTGCCAGCACACATGGCTCATTCCCTTGATTTGGAAATTTCAATTCTTCTTACATTTACAACTTAAATGTCCCTTGCCCAGCACAAAGAGTTTTAAAAGGAGAAGTAATCTTGGTACGTAATTGCTCTTAAAAAGATCAGTTAACATTTGTAAACAGGAATAGTCCAATGAAACTTTCAAGAAAATCAAATGAATGATAAACTTTTTAAAAATTTTGTAAAAGCAATTTTCAGCAATCTATGCATGCGTGGGAAATACATGTATGATATATATTACATATACTCTACCCTGCAATATATACATTTTTACCAGTATATTTCATTTCACCAGCTGAATAGACATTTTTCTCCAGGTGTCTTCTACTGAAGAAGGCAGCCACAACTGATAACATATTAACCTAATTTGACCAAAAAAACCCCCTCCAAAGACACAGATATGGAGAAAATGGAAACCATGACTCACCCAAATGATTTATGGCATGTTTCTGACTTATAGAAGATAGAAGGTTGCATATAGCTTGGTTTGACTGCATTATAAATGTGAGGTGTGCAAATATTTTACTTTATATTCCTGGTGATGTAGCATGTACAATGTACACAGACACAGAACTACCCCCCCCCCCCTTTCCCCCTCCAAGAATTGTGTCATGTTGTTTGTCACTGTCAATAAGTGTGAAAAGCATCATCTAAATCACAGATTTGAGCAAGGTATCAGTTTCAATGGATTTATTGGTATCTGCTGCCTAAGATTCCTAGAGTCTGGAAGACACTCGATTCATTTTTCCTCTCTTCTATCTCTGAGGCTGGTAATCCAATCTTTATCCCCTTTCTAGCATTTCTAATAATACTTCAATCCCAGCCTGCATTCTTGGGATTAAAGCTCTAATCTACATCAATCCATTTTACACCAGTCGGCCCAGTGTCTCTCATGGGTATAGCTAATCCATGAAATGTGTTGAATTTCATTACTACATTCTGCATTCTGCTAGAGGTAATCTCTCTGTTTTCTTGGCTTATTGCAAAGTCTCGGTCAGCCATTGACCTGTCTACACTGATCTTCAGTGATCTCAATGAGGTGGATTTCTAATAAACAGCACCATTGAGAGACACAGTAGTTAGTTGATTGTGGGGAAAGTTCAACGCAGTGGACTCATTTCACCCAACAATGCACAGTAGCAATATTAGCCAAAAATGTAAATAAAGCAAAGCTCAAAGCCTACATTAAGTTAGGATGGAAATTTTAAGTTGAAAGTACACATTCATGGCAGTTTTAAATCTCCCAACCATCCCTATTTTTTAACGGACAGTTTGCCATTCTTTGGCAAAAGAAAAAGTACTCATGTGTCAGATTCTGTCCCTATTTTTGCTAATATTTGTTTATTGTGATGCATGAAATATAAAGAATGTCTGTATTTTCAGAATTTTCATCCTCATTTGTGTGTTAGATTTTAGGCTCATTCTATTTTTACACTTTACAGTGTTTCCATTGTTTTGCCATAGTTTACAGATGCAAAACCAACTAATGAAGCTAATTGATAGGGCTGCCATGATGCTACTCATGCCAAATGCACAATTTGATGTCCGCTTCTTTGTTTTAGCGTTCTATACATCGTTCATGACCAAAATACCTCTAAAATCTGTGCATACACCTTTAATTCTTTCACATTGGTGTGAATTGTACTTCATATGAAAAATGACAAATCGTAAGTGTGCTGCAAGCTTGGCACATGTATTTGTTTGCTGCCACAGTGAGAAGACTGGTTTTTGTTCCTGTATACACCACCTGTCAAGCTGTCCAAAGTGACGAACAAACCGTCAGATATCGGGGGAATATCCCGCCAATCGACGGAGAAATGATCTCCATCTTGCA
Source organism: Eucidaris tribuloides (assembly GCA_001188425.1). Classification (NCBI taxonomy): domain Eukaryota; kingdom Metazoa; phylum Echinodermata; class Echinoidea; order Cidaroida; family Cidaridae; genus Eucidaris; species Eucidaris tribuloides. The sequence continues at coordinate 107,241 of JZLH01S0032525.1, forward strand.
CGTACAACATCCCTTTACACCTTACCTCACCCCATTCAAATCATCCATCCCGTCATTTTATTCTTTTTTCACGTTTTTCATCATTCTTTGGAGGGAGTACAGTACTTTCCTCACACGTACTCTACGAAATGAAACTCGCTGCCACAGGGAAATTCAATACGGCCAAAACCCTATGGGGTGCCATATTGGTCATGAAATAAATATCTGGACCCTCTATTCAGTTACCATGGAATGATTGGACTAAAGGGAACTTTATCCCGTGTTCAGTGGTCTGTAGTTCCAGTCAGCGACCGTATGTCGTTATCACCTGCGGCAAAATTATGGATTGTTACACATGTATGCTCTTTTTATTAGCCGATAAATATGAGATCTTACCCTCTCATTTGATGTCTAGCTACATACAAAGACCCCCCCCCCACCACCACCATCAAACCAAAAGAAAAAAAAGAACTTTAATTAGTTCATAAGTAAAGTGTTGCCCATGTCTATGAATCATGACATGCTACCAGATGGGCAATTGCATTAGATGTATCGAGTGATTTACAGAACAACAGCTCATTCAGGTTTGATAATAAATCATGCCATCGCTCATGTGACTGTTCAGTTTCCAACCGTAGGTGGGGCTATTAGAGTTTACGTGTGAACACAGATTTACTGTGTATGTATGAAGTCCATGAACATTCACATACATGTACGTCAGTTCTCATTTCAGTGAATGTGTATGCCTGGTAAGTCATGAAGGCATTTTTTCATCATTTACTTCAAAAGTTGTTCTCACACTGAATGCAAAAGTTTGCCACAAAGCTAAACTAGAAAGCCACTAATTTGTTCAGTGATATGTTAACATTCATTGCTAATATTTACAGTATGAATATTTTATAAAATTCAATTCAATTCAATATATTGATTTTTATTAATTTATAGACATCATTTATAGATTAGATGTTAATTTTTCACATTACATTCCTGTGATTGAGTCACTTGATTTAAATTCAAAATGTAAATCATTTCAGTGTCAGAGAATTTATTACATGAAAGAGTTAAACAGAATTATTATTATTTCTAATCATGATAATGGTGACTGTAATGATGCTGTTGATGATGACAATGACATAGTAATAATGAAAATGATAGTTTCAGTATGGATGTGATTGTGTATACATAACAATAGTCAGGGTTGTATACAAGTAAATACAATGTATTAAATAAAATTATTGGTAATTCACTGAACAAACTTTCTGTCTTTTAATGTCCTGAGATATTTTTAGAAAATAACTGTGGTGGATCTGACATTGATAAGAAGTAATTATGATGAAATTACTCATAATAGAGAAACCACAAATTCAGCCTATTGGAGACTTGTAACATTGTTCACACACATAATGCACATAACATACACGGTTTTTTTTCTTGTTTGTTTGTTTATTTGTTTGTTTGTTTGTTTGTTTGTTTGTTTGTTTCGTTTGTTTTTGTGGAGTGGTCATTTTTTTTACATCCATGCATACAATTTTCATCATCAAGCAATTTAGATACAGCACTAAATTTGATTTAAAAATGGAGTTGTTCTGAGGATTTTTGAACAAAAAAAATAATATTTGATGTGCTCAAATTCTGTACATACTCATGTGGATTATCAATGAAAAGTCTTCGTTGTGGAAATGTATGCCAGCTCAGGCAGACTATTTACATAAATTAAGGGTGACACACAAACCCATTTTACGGTTTATCGTACCCCAGCACGTGAAATATGGCCGTCAGTCTGAATTTGCTGTGACCAATGAACCATTGTAATTAAACACCTCTCTCGGGCTATGTCTCTTCACACCTAGGTGTGTCTGAAGACAGTCTACATGCCAGAGGAGACAATCTTGACTGCTGCCCTCTTTTGGTTGAATATGGACAGTGCTGGCTCTCGGCCAGAGCAAGTTGCGGTTTGAAATTGAGTAGGAGCTTGTTTGTTGTGCTTGTTTTATCGGATCAGTCTGTATGACCGCAAGGTGTTTTCCTCTGTAACCCCATTAAAACAATATATTACACCATTTTGTAGTGAAAGCCTAATTCTAAGAATTAGAATTGCCTACCCCTCTGCAGTCTGCAACTTTGTACTTTCACTCCATCTCTGTAACAATTAAACAAGAGTTTGTTACATTTGAGATTATATGTTGGCTCCTAAGAAGATGTGAGTAAACAATTGAAGAATCTGCTATTTGAGAGATCATACAGCTATAATACAGATGGGAATATTGGGAGATTAAAGCCCAAAGCTTTAGTTTTGGTGGAAAAATTCAACTTTTTCATAAATCTTTCACAAAGTATTCTGTTGTCACCCCAGTGACCCCAGCATCCGAAAACAACATCAAACCTACTGAAAATTGTTTACAGTGACAATTTGTGATTTCTTCATAATTGGAGAACAGATAGTATGTACATTTCCTGGGGGTGGGGGTGGGGGCAAAATGAAAGTGTTTCAGAGCGTGTGATTTTCGAGACAAGAATAGATGATATAGGCTAGGTCTATCTAAAAAGTACAATAACAAAAATATAATTTTTTACCATTTACTAAAACCATACTTGGGCATTAAATACCAAATGGAACACTTCCCTATTAATTTGTCTTTCGGCAAGGAAAGGGGCAATATGGCTCTGTACTTGCCGAATGAAGAATTGACAGTCATCACAGATGACTTACAGTGTGTTTCTGCAGAAAAATAATGGAAAACGGTTTATCTTTTCCGGAATCGAAAAACCGTATCGCCCTTAAACCAACCTGTTTCTACAGAACGAATAATCCGATTAACTCCGATCCGCATCGCAAAAAAGCGTGTCAATCGGAAATCGGGAAATTCAACCTATATGACCTCGCAATGCATTGTGGTATATGAACTGGTCCAAAAAATGCAGTCACAGGCACGTATTTTCACACATACCGGTGACCCCTACTTCCGCCAGACCCGATACGCTTTTCGCTGTGTGTTTCTACAGAAAAGTTAAACGGAAATAACCACCTCTGGAAGGTGGTTATGAGAAACCGTATTTGGTCAGATACGGTTTATCAATAAACCGCATCGCGTCTGTTTCTACAGGAAAGTTTTCCAGAATTCTAGATACTTACGCGGGTAATAACGTTTAACGATTTTCTGTAGAAACACACCGTTTGATTGTGATGTGAGATGCTTGTCGTCTTGGTGTTGGCACAGTGATCTTTGGGGTACTATACTGTGAGATGTTACAAGTGAGGCAGGGGCAGAAATTTCATAGCTGATCACCACCTGTCAAAGGTGATGCCCTTTCCCATAGAATATAACAAGATTGAGGACTGTGCTTTTTCTCGAGTTTAAACCCATGAAAAGAACACATTAAATAAGTGAGTAAAACATTGAATTAATTGTAGTATGGCGATTTTCAGAAAAAGGAGGAGGGAAGGGGCACCCAGCCTGGAAATCACCTGTTCTTCTGGATGCCAACATAATAGTTGCAGTTTCTTCATACCCACCTAGTCAGATATCAGGAGAGTGCTTTTTGACTTAAACAGAGACATGCCTGGTGGGTTAATTCTTCCCATAAAACACCCTTTCTGGAAAAAAGGATCGTTTGTTTATGAAATAATCACTATAGATAGATCACTTTAGCATTGATTTCCCCATCTTGAACTGATAAAGAATGTTGGCTTTAACTATTCCTTTCCACTATCTTATCTGCGTATTGTCTTGACAGACTCATCCTTCTACACTTTGTAATGCCTTGGAGAATCTCCCCAATTACTCCGTGTCTCACGCACATCACTGCTAAATGAGCAGTAGCAGCAAGATTTGATTGTGTTGGTGTAAGTTCGGCTATACGCGACGAGAGATGGCATGAAATCTAAACCAAGTGCAAACTTAGCACACTCAACCATGCGAGAATGCAGTATAAGAGCATATATGAACATCACACATACATATTACGGATCTGAAGACAGTAAATAAGTAAAAAGTATTGCCACTTTAAGTGGCATTGACAGCATCTGATAAAAAGGGATACATTTCTAGTCTAAACTTTGATTATTTTTTTAAAGAACACAGTACATCTGTATGATATATTTACAGGCAGAAATTCATAACTCAGACTATTCCACATAGGGTTGAATTTTAAGATGCTTCAGCGAGCTTGATTACCACTTATATTTAGGAGTGACACCTCTCCCTGTGGGCCCCCCCCCAATAAATCTGTATTGCCAGTATATCCATCTTATTAATTAACAGTTGACCTGTTTGCTCTGCAATATGACAAGCAGGTGTTATTTATTAATAGTTTCTAGAAATTAATAATTCAATCCAATCTCTCAAGGATTAGTCTGTCTCTGTGGCATCATTGTGAGAATTGACCTCAAAAGAAAGAGAGAGGGTACTGTGAGATTGATGGGATAGTCTGGTAATTGGATAGATTCAGCGATCCTTTGGGGATGCAACTAGCACTGGATTTTACAAGTCAGTGTTATCCTGTACAAGGAGTACTCAATGAATAGTACAATTGAAGAGTATAGTACTGAAGTCACATAATACTACTTTTGAGAAACAGAGGCTCAAAAATTTCAAATTTGTCTACTGATCAAAATTGTTTGAGTTGTACATTTAAACTTGGTGAAGTTAATAAACACAATAAAAGATGAATATAGGACAAAAACAAACATTGTCACACTTGTCGATTTCCAATAATCAATAATCAATATTGTGGACTTAAGTACTTCTTCTTCTAAAAACAATGGTCTCAGGAAACAAACACATTTATTGAATAAATGAATGTCAAAAACACTTAATTGTATATATTTTTGGAATGTTTTTCGTAAGACGGACAATTTGATATGCAATTTGTCGAATTTGGATGTTGTTTTAAATTTGACCTCATTTGACCTTTAACCGGAAGTGACGCCATATCTCATCAACAAAGCACAAAATACATGACAAATTATATATTTTCTTAATCCTTGTAACTAGTCGAGTAATTTGAGATATATTTTGAAGAAATTAGACCAAATTAGAATTTAAATCCGGTTGACCCCTACCAGGGAAGGGTCATTTTTACCAAAATTTTGTCAAAAAAATGTCCCAACATGTAACGACTTCAAAACAATCACTAACTCAATTTCGTCAAAATGCGACATAACTACTTCTTATTATATGCTCTTCAATTTGGAGTTATTTGATTAACCCGTTGGAGACTAAGTTCAAGTTAACTTGTTTATAGGTCTGTGGAAAATGTGTGTCATAGTGAAATCAAATCATCTGCAGTGGGTTAACAGAACATACATGTAGCCAGAGAGTCTGGGGCAAGTCCCCTACCCCTAGATTTACAGTACTTTTTCCCTGCACCCCCCTCCCAACCTCCTCCATACCCCCATACACACACATTTTTATGTGCTATCAATTTCTTTAAAAAATGGAAGCATTGCAGAGCATGTGATTTACAATTCATCAATAAATAGACAATAGTAAAGACTTAAAATTTTCTTTATTTACTGAAACAATACTCTGCCTTTAAACGTTCAAACAATGTGTGAAATCTCTTTTTGTGAAGAAATATCATTCCCTGAGAAACTTTTGAAAAATGCTTCTGTTAATTGTAATGTGTGCTTCAGAACCACTGCCCTTTTTGGGTCTTCTCATTCTGTTACTGCACTACTTCAGACAACTGTGGTTATTAAAAAAAATTAACTAATAAAAAGAAATGAAAGCATTGTGTTTTACGTCCATTTTCCTGGTACTCCGGAAACTGATTCTGATTCTGTATGTGTGCAAACTACTTTTTATGTAGAGCATACTTTCAATCTCGAGATTCAACAAAGTTTCAATTAGTCTTTCAGGAAGTACAGGACAGCACTATGACTTCAAACATCGGGAAACAATTATGTGTGTGTGTGTGTGTGTGTGTGTGTGTGTGTGTGT
>JZLH01S0032545.1:0-11544 GCA_001188425.1 Eucidaris tribuloides
CAAAAGTGTGCAACATGTGCGATAAAAACCGCACAGATGACACGAAATCAAAAATTAAGCTCGACACAAGAAAAGTTGTGATTCAGTGTAAAATTATGTTATACATCATTATGCGTGGAAAAAATGAAATGTGCCATATATCCAAAGGATTTTGACAAAAAGAATTTTCTAGTATTTTATTTTTAATGTAAAAAACAATAAGTGCAAGTAAGTGCCATTGGCGGGATTGCATTTATGGTATCAAAAAGAGTTTGGCTCATTAATTAGAAAAATTATCGTATGAATAACTACATTGTCATCAAAATGATTGAATAAGAAGTCCAAAATGTCATTGAAAAAATATTCATGGTTTAGTATAACATAATTTTTATAAGCAGTTTGATAAATATCGTATATGATTCTGTTAAACAAGTTTTCTTTGGTTGGCGTAAAAATAATATCGTGGTGTTTTTTGCAACAAAAGGGACAAGAGTTTGTCATTGGTTTTAAAATTATGAGTTGTTATAAGCAAAAGATGTGGGCAACATTGAATCTGGTGTTCAAAAAAAAAAAGCGGAAGTATAATTGTCACGATACCAGTGAAGCGAATATATTGATAGCTTTAGCAATTTTGGTATTATATTGCTATGTCAAATTAATTGAAAGTGTTCATGTGTTTGAAAGTTTAAAAGAAAAAATTTGCTCGGTCAAAATTCTTTTTCCATGGCGAAAGTGCTTATAAATTTGTGATAATCTGTTACATGCTATTGTACATGGCTGAAATGTAGCATTAATTGAGATGCAGTTTATGTGCTGTGAAAATTTCTACATTTAAAATATTTCACTGCCCATCTAGGGAGGACTTTGTGGAATTTTTCTACGAGCCTCTCTCACTTGAAATGACCAGCAAACAATTTATGGCGATACCAGCAGGTGTAGGGACTGCTTAGCGTGTGTTAATCCGATTGTTCTTAGGAATTGCCTATTGAACTGGGGGCTGGTGATAGTAAACAGAGTCTGATGGTGTAATTGTATTTTTGAGTGTATGACAAAATAGCACAGAATGTTCAGGATTATTACTTACATGTAGCCTTTTGTGTTTTCTAGAAATCTTGAAGATTCTAGGAATTAGGAGGGTTTTGATTATTTATATACGGGGGAAGATAAGATAGTCAGAGTTTTCTGTTCATCTTAGCTTCAACGTCCACATATGTTTATTAATAACCTGCAGTTTAGAGTTTATTGTGGACCTTGCACGAATACACCAACCTGTTGGACGTTAAATAGGAGAGTTTTGTGTGTGGGACCTAGGCCTGTTATTACCTGAGATAGCCTTTCTACTACTCTGTGGATAATTTTTGGAATTATTACTACATCAATCTTGGCTTTGCAATGAGAATACGTGTTGACTTTACGCTCAACACTGATTTTCGTTGGGAAAAACCTCTTCATTCTGCCCATTGGGATTCATACTCATACCATTGGAGGGGACTTCTACTAATCGGGATCGTCTTTGATCATTTCCGGTTGGGACTCTTTATTCATTTGGATTACGCGTAAGTTGTCGCTGTGTGGACTACTTTCACCTTGCGTTCATCCAGCGTTTGTGAAGTAACTTAGTTTAATTGTACAGTTATGTATTTTAAGGAGAGTAACCTAATTGTGAAAGTTTGATTCATAATTTTGGAAAGGGGAAATACCCCATATAATAAATTACTTGTTTTAGATCAAATATTGGTATCATTTTTTTCATTCATCTTTTCGGTTGTGAATTGATCGCTAACAACAAAACAATGCTCTAATAACGTAAAAAAAACAAACATAAACTATCCCAAGTCCCCCCCCCCCCGACATGATATGAGTGGCAGCTCCTGAAAGTATAGATCCATGTTTCTGATTAAAGTCACAGGCTAACATTGACCACAGTTTAAACAAACTGTGAGCTACATACATTGTAATCTTCCATGCTCTCAGTGCCTTTGGTATAAGGTCTAAAAAAAAAGCCGGTTTAAGCGGAGGGCCGCAAATTGGGGTTTCGTTTCACCGTCTGTACAAACTAAGTAGACCATGTTTATTTTCAAGCTTAAAGCATATCAAATGATATTCAAGAGGTCTACCTCAAAAAATTTGTTGCGAACACCTCCAAATCCAAGATGGCGTCCAAAATGGCCGCCCTTTTGATGAAATTTCACTTTTTTTAGGATAAAATTTGTTTAAAACATCCAATCTCCACAAATGAGGTGTCATTTTGAAGAAAATTAAATTTCCTGCAATTTGATACCACACTTAATAGGTTTTAGGGTGATTTTCATGATGATTTTGGGTCAAAAACCTTCTTTTTTGCCATTTTTCCCCCAAAATCTAAAATATAAAAAATGCATATTTTCTCATAAATCAGGAAGTCAGCCACAAATTGATTCCATACTTTCCCAGAATTTGCCCAAATATATCAACAACATGTTGTGAAAATTGGAAGTTTATTTCTGTTTTTATTCAAAAGTTATAAAGTCTTAAACCTGACAAGGTCGTAGTTACTAATGGGAAGATTTTTGCCAGTACGTATGTAATGTACACGTATTTCCATAGACTACATGTGTTAAGGCTGTGTATATGGAGTCCTTGTATTGTCGCGAAACCAAGTGATCAAAACCATTCATTTTTTTATCATGAAATTGAAAGTTTTAGAATATCCTGTTGTCATGGTAACTGTAACTATAATGTAGCAAATGTTGCCATGGCAACCAGGTATTAAAAATGCAATATGGAGCCATAGGCGTATCCAGGATTTTTCAAACGCTATGTTGATCCAAATCATGTCTGTTCACGACCAAACTATAAAGCAAGAAGCCAAAAGTGTGTGTGTTGTGGGGGGGGGGGGAGGGCGGTCCGCAGGATTTTTTTCATGGCCAAATCATGTCCAATCACAGCCATACATTTCAAAATTGTGCCGACCTTTTCCCTGATCATGTATTCCATCTGTAACGACTACAAGGGTTTTAATTGAAGTTTCAAAGCCACTGTCATGACGGATGGAAAAGCGCCCTCTGTTGCGGCACAAATTGTCGCCGGCGACAAATTGTCGCCGGCGACAATTTGTGACGCGGCGACAGTTTGTGCCGTCAGGTTTTGAACAAATCGGCACAGATTGTCTCCGGCGACAATTTGTGACGCTCTTGCCGATCCCAATTTTTTGCCTCACTGGCGACAATTTGTGCCATGGAAAAAAAACAACAAAAGATTGTCGCCACCGTCACAAATTGTCGCCACTCACGAAAGATGTGATTTGTCTGTTTGTATGTCTGTGTGTTTGTCTGTATGTGTCTGTCTGTTCGTTTGTGTGTTTGTCTGTGTGTGTGTCTGTTCGTGTGTCTGTGTCTAGTCAGGACGTGTCTGTCGTATGTGTGCCTGTGTGTTGTGTTTGTCTGTATGTGTCTGTGTGTCTGTTTGTATGTCTATGTGCATGTGTGTGTCTGAATGTGTCTGTTCGTGTGTCTGTATGTGTATGTGTGTGTGTCTGTATGTGTCTGTTGTCTGTTTGTGTGTATATGTGTTGTGTGTTTGTCTGTATGTGTATGTGTGTCTGTTTGTATGTATGTGTGTTTGTGTGTGTTTGTCAGTGTGTTTGCATCTCTGTATGTTTTGGTTTGTCTGTAAGTGCATGTGTGTGTCTGTTTGTATGTCTGTAGGTGTCTGTGTCTTTGTCTATGTGTTTGCATCTCTGTATGTTTTTGTTTGTCTGTAAGTGCATGTGTGTGTCTGTTTGTATGTCTGTAGGTGTCTGTGTGTTTGTGTGTGAGTCTGTGTGTGTCTATGTGTCTGTGTGACCGTGTGTCTGTATGTGTTTGTGCGTTCGTCTGCGTGTTTGTCTGTGTGTGAATGTGTCTGTTCGTGTTTCTGTATGTGTCTAGTCTGTATGTGTCTGTTGTATGTGTGTCTGTGTGTCTCTGTGTTGTGTGTTTGTCTGTATGTGCCTGTGTGTCTGTCTGTATGTCTATTCGTGTGTACTTGTGTGTCAGTGTCTGTTTGCTTTTTTGTCTAACGGTGTGTCTGCTTGTATATGTGTCTACGTGTGAATGTGTGTTTGTGTGTCCACATGTGTATGTGCGTATGTGTGTCTGTGTCTGTATATGTCTGTGTGTCACTCTGTGTCTGTCTGGTTGTCTGTGTGTGAGTCTGTGTGTCTGTTTGTCTGTTTGTATGTCTGTGTGTTTTGTTTGTGTGTTCGCCTGTGTGTTTGTCTGTGTGGGAATGTGTGTGTTCGTGTGTCTGTATGTGTCTAGTCTGTATGTGTCTGTTGTCTGTGTGTCTGTGTGTTGTGTGTGTCTGAGTGTCTGTTCGTGTATCTGTATGTGTCTGTGTGTGTGTCTATGTGTCTATATGTGTCTGTTATCTGTTTGTGTGTTGTCTGTATGTGTCTGTATGTCTGTATGTATGTGTGTCTGTGTGTGTTTGTCTATGTGTTTGTGTCTCTGTTTGGTTTTGATTGTCTGTGTCTGTGTGTGTTTGTTTGTGTGTATGTATGTATCTGTTCTGTTTGTGTGTTTGTAGGTGTCTGTGTGTTTGTCTGTGTGTATCTGTATGTGGCTGTGTGTCCGTGTGTGTGTATGCATCTGTTTGTGTGTCCCCGTGTTTGTCTCTGTGTCTGATTGTGTGTCTATATGTGCCTGTATGTGTCTTTGTATTTGCCCGTGTCTCTGTTTTTGTCTATATGTGTTTATCTTTGTCTCTGTGTTTCTATGTGTTTGTATATGTGTGTCGGTGTGTGTTTCTATGTGTCTTTGAGTTAGTAGTGCGTGGGTTTGGGTTTATGCGTTATTGTGTATATGGGGTTTGTGTATCTGTGTGTGTGTGTGTGTGTGTGTGTGTGTGTGTGTGTGTGTGTGTCTGTGTGTGTGTCTGTGTATGTATGCGTCTATGTACATGTATGCGCCTGTGTGTCTGTACATGTATGTTTGTATGTCTGTGTGTTTGTATGTCTGTGTTATGAATGTGTCAGTTTGTGTCTCTGTATGTGTCTGTGTGTTTGTCTTTGCACATGTCTATGTGTGTTTGTGTGCGTCTCTGTGTATCTGCGTGTATGTATGTTTGTGTGTGCTTGTATGTGTGTGAATGGCTGTGTATGTCTGTTTCTGTGCATGTGAGTGTGTGAATTGGTAGTTGATGTGGTGTCAGAAAGAGGATGTACAAGCGTATGGTGTGTATTTGGATGCCTGTGTCTGTGTAAGCTTGTGTGTGGTTGTGAGTGTCAGGCAGATACACAAACATACAAACACAAAGACGTACACATAAAACAGACACATACAGACACAGACATACACAAACACACAAAAACATTAAGCCACAACAATAGACACACACAGAGACGCACACAGATACACAAGCAGACACATACACACATGCAGACCCCAGAGACACACAGACACATACAGACACACAGACACACACTGACAAATAGACACACAGACACACACAGGCATATAGACACATAGACACACATACAGACCCACACAACCACACACAAGCACACAGACAAGCAAACAAACAAACATATAAACAAACAGACACAGAGACTCACACACAAACATCGACATATTCAGACACACATGTATACACACAGAGACACACAGACGCAAACTATACAGACACACAAGCATATACAGACACACGACACATACACAAACAGACACACAATTAGACTCAGACAAACATGCAGACACACAAACATACATATACAGACAGACACACAGATACAGACACGCAGACTGATACACAGACTCACACACAGACAAACACACACATACAGACACACAGGCACATAGACAAACACACACAAATACACACAAACAGAAGAGATACACACATACACTTACATACAAACAGAAATATACAGACCCACACAAACAAACAGACATACAAACAGACACACAGGCGCATACAAACACTCAACATACAGAAACAGACAACAGACACATACAGACTAAACACATCCAGACACATTGACACACAGACACATACAGAAGCACAATCAGACACACAATCAGACACACAGACAAACACAGGCACACAAACAGTCGCATACAGACACACACATACAGACTCACAATTACAGAGACACAAATAAACACACAGACATACAGACACATAGACACACAGACACACACAAACACACATACACACAAACAGACAACAGACCCATACAGACTAGACACATACAGATGCACAAACAGACACATACAGACGCACAAGCAGATCGACACACAAACACATAGACACACAAACAGTCTCATACAGACACACACATACAGACTCACAGACACACACAGACACATATACAGACACATGCAGACACAGACAGACACATAGACACACAGACACACACATACAAACACACATACACACAAACAAACACACAAACAGAACAGACACATGCAGACACGCACACAGACACATACAGACGCACAAGCAGACACATACAGACACACACAGACACATACAGACACACAAACAGATATGTGCAACACAGACATACACATACAGAGACACACAGACAAACACACAGACAGAAACACACAATCAGATAAACACACATACACACAAACACACAAACAGAACAGACATATGCAGACACGCACACAGACACATACAGATGCACAAACAGACACATACAGACACACACAGACACATACAGACACACAAACAGACACATGCAACACAGACATACACATGCAAGAGACACAACAAGCTTACAAACACACAGACAGAACACACAATGACAAACAAACAGATCACACAAACAGACACATGCTAACACACACAAGCACACACACATACCAATATACCCACAAACAATTTAATTTCTGACACAACATGCTTTGATTATGGCTGGCGACAATTTGTACCGTCAACTCTGGGCACAAATTGTCGCCGGCGACAATTTGTGCCATCAGGTTTTTCACAAATCGTCACAAATTGTCGCCGGCGACAATTTGTGACGCGGCGACAATTTGTGCCGCAACAGCCCTCTTTTAACTAAAATCATTAAAAGGGTGCACTAATAACACCATTAATGCAATAAAAACAGCCATGGCAGTGTGGAAAAAATACATTTGTGTTCCTCCAACAATCTGTACACTAAGGCACTGCAACAGTCCATGTTCATGAATTTGTGCCTGTAGGGCCTATTCCAGGACTAGTTGTCATCCTTTCTGTGCATGGTTGAGTTGACCCTGACAGTGGGCCTGAGTTGACCCTGACAGTATCCTGTTGACATGGAAACTATAGCTATTATTTAGCTAATGTTGCCATGGCAAATTATGAGTTATGCTATACGTAGCTACATATGAGGGATAGCAATGTTTAAAGGTTGTGCTTTTTATTTGCATACCAAACCGTTTTTGCTCCGATTTAATCCAATCAAAGAAAGCTACATGAAATAAAGTATTCAACATCTGGGATATAATGTTAAGTTTTTGAAAAAACGATAAATCATTTGATTTCAGTCATTGTTCAAGTTGTATTTTGAAATTGTACGATAGATTTTAGGCACTGGATGCATAGCTTTCAACCACTGATTTTGAATTTGATAGAGTCCAACCGAGGCAAAGATATCCTACCAATCTTCCAAATGTACTGGTGTGAGGTGGTTTTTTTTTTACCTTGTAAGCTTTGATCAGCAGGTATTCAGTTTTCATTAAATGCTACACAAACGTCTGGGTCTGGCAGTCAGATTACTTTAACGGCTGTGTCAAATTCAAATTCAGAGAGCGACGTTACGTTAGTACATTCTGTTTGAATTTCTTCAGTGCTTCAAGTTTTGCAAAATCAGACTTTTCTCTACCAAGGCTTTTGTGAGGTGAAAATTTATGTTCATCTTTGTATCATAACTAATTTCAGCTATTTTTTTAGGCAATAAGAATAAGCTTATTTCGGGGTATGAAAATGATGGACACAAGATGGTTGGTCTTTCATTATTTATGAAATGAACAAATATACCCAATAATTAATATTCCTGTTGTAATTCAATTCTGAAACAAAAAACTCTGGAGGGTACATCTTGATGTGCTAACCACAAAGAGCGATGATTTCAATCCAATTTAAATGTTAATTCCGATTGCCTGGTGGATGATAGATGTACCTGTGTACCTGACAAGAATCCGTTGGTGATTTTGAAGCTACGTACCCTTGCTCATAATAAGAACCATCATTTCCTAAAGTTAGAAAATCGTACTGTAGATGACTGGATTCTCTCAATGCATCTGCGAGAAGAGCTTATAAATACTACTTGACTTGTTTAGTATTTAGTATTAGTATTTAGAACGAGATATCAGGCTGGGCTATGAAAAATGCACGCTAAACTATAATCATCTAACAGGTTATGCCCTCCCTCACCTATAATGAAAGGGATATGCCCTCCCTAGCCATCGACCCAGTCCTAAATATAGCTTGCAGAGCCATTACTGGATGCCCATAACCAAACAGAATAGATGATCTCTATATCTGCTATCATGAATTGCTCCTCAACAAATCAGAAGAGTGATCCTTTCTAGAAAGGAAAAGCTAAAGCAAAAGACTAAATCCACTCCATTCACTCTTCCAGCAAGAACCAGTGGAGAGAAGAGGCTGAACTCCAGAGGTTTTATTCACTTCCACTCAAAATTACTATCTCACTACCAAAGAATATCCATGGCCATGGGTCTAACTACCTTGAGAATGCATAATACAAATCTTTCTTTCAACTGAAAGTAGCCTACGAGGCTCTGGTGAAACATTGTCGGATAACAAAGCTGGACGTTGTGTGGTCCTCATGCAAAAATAGGATTTGAGGTCGGATGCCTGTGATTGCAGAGAGGAACAGAGAATGAAACACCTGCTGGTTTGCCCTCTCTTATAAGAACTTGGTTTTGTGAAATGACTCAAAACAAAAGAATTGTCCTTCTGAGTGTTCTCTTAACAGTTAACATTAAATTTGAATGCATGCAATATATCACACCTGAAAACACAGACAGAGAGAATTTGTGACCTTTATATGGTTTGAATAACATCTAACCATAGCTACATCATGATATTAGATGATGATGGTGAATATGCAACTTCCAAATTCCAAATTTTAATAATATTATCATGTTGTGCGTGGGAGAATGTTGTCAGAGCAACAAAGATTTTTTTCCTTTTTTTCTCATGGCAAAAATTTGCAATACATCTTTCTCAACAAGACTGTCACAGTGCAATTCAACTTTACCGTAGGTATACTTGGCTATCTGTGTAATATACTACCATGAATATATACTACATGTAGTTTCATGGATCAAGGATGTGGCATAATGTTCAAGCCCGATGGCACAGATCATTTACTGACTTCTGCTTAAGAGGTATTTGTAGAAGTACTCTTGCTATCTAAAAGGCAGTTAGTATCAAATTTGTGCAATATTTCATGTTCTTTGCAAAACCATCATCAATGCTAAAAGCGATAGAGGAAATAAGTATACAATAATTCCCATTTTGGTCCGTCCTCATATCCTTATCAATATCCAGTCTTCGATCTCAGACAAAACCAGACAGGCCATGTCCTACTGGAGCCAGGTGGGACAGATGCCTTGAGACGGAGGGCGGATTTGTATTGTGTATTATCAAGGAGGTTGGTCTCATAGACATTCTATTGTGATGAGGGCTGCCATTTTTTGAGTGAAAGTACGTGAGCATCTTCTCCCTTCCTTCTTGCTTGATAAGTGGATGAAGTGTGTCAGTCTCCTGCTTTACCTTTTCCTTACTGGAAAGAACCTAATCTGTGGAGGAGCAAATGCAGAATAGCATATTAGATCATCTACTTTGGTTGGTAAAAAGATTCCAGTAATGGCTCTGTAACCAGTATTTGGGCCTGGATGTAACTTTGTAGGTCTTAAGACCTATTTCTTTAATGCTAAAGTTTACAGATGACATGTGAGGGTGTATGAAGTGATTTATAAATGCTTCTTTCAGATGTATTAAGAGACTTCTGTCACCTATAGTAACCTTTTCCAACTTTAGAAGTGAAGGTTCTTATCATGAGCAAGGTTATAATCTATGCTTAACTTAAAAATCACCAAAATTTTCTTGTCAGCTAGAGATCAATTATTCAGGCAGGCAATTGGAACTCATTGAATAGAAATTTTGCACAGCCGTTGAAGTAGTTTGGCTTTCAGACCTAGAAATATGTGTTTTACGGAGTGAAAACTGAATTCCTGCAGATCAAAGCTTACTATAGGTCGGTCAAAATGTTACACCAGTACAGTTTAACAATTGTTAAGCTATCATTGCCTCACTTGGACCCAATAAATATCAAAATCAATCGTTGAAAGCTATGATCCTGTGTGTGAATTTCTAAAACCCAGATTCTCTCTCCCTCTCTTACTGTAACGTATGCAGAGACCTAGGCGATCATGGTGTGCCACAAATCTCTATCCCGCTACCCAGCACTACTTTCTGCAATCAATGCATTCAGACCGGTCATCCAATTTAATTTATCCCTCTCCTTCCCGTACTTTTCTTTACCTAGATGCTGCTATCAATGCTAGATTTTCCAGACCGTCTTTTCTTGTTTTCATCGCCACAATCAACTTTCTCTCCACTCCAGCTCTTCTTAGAACCTAGAGGCTGTCCGTCCATGGAATCACGTCTGAAGAACCACATTTCACAACTCCCCAAACGCTTTCTCATGTCTGATGTTAGTGGCCATGCTTCACTTGTACATGTATGCATCAGTACAGAGTAAATGTAACAATTAAGTACTCGTAACTGATTCTCCAGTCTTAGATTACTCCAGATGTGTAAGTGGGATTAAAATGAGAATTGCACTGGCCAAATCAACCTTTTCATTGTTGGAGAAAACCCTACGAATCGGGAAGCTGTTATGGTATTGGCAAGGTATAGTTGCTTGATGATGAAACCTAGAATATCATTACTAAATACAACTTGAACAACGACGAAATTTCAAATAATTTATCATTAATATTGATCCCAAATTTTGAGAACTATATTTCATGTATAACTTTGTTTAGTTGGATGAGACAAATCAGAGCGACACAAGGGCGTAGGCTGGTTTGGGCATGGGGAGGTCCACATCTCGCCGGAGGTGGAACAGGGAGGTGCACATCTTAGGGAGGTGGAACTAAAGTTGAGAAAATGAGGCGTTGAAAGGAAAAAAAAAGGTGGTGCAAATTTCTTTTTTGCTATTAGGGTGGAACTCCTATGGCTCTGCGGGGGGGGGGGGTGCACGTGCACCCAGTGCACCCCCAGCCTACGCCCTTGCGACAACGGTTTGGTGTGCAAATAAAAAGCACAGCCTTTAAACATCACTGTCCCCCACATACAGCTTCATATATCGTAGGGGTGTTTTGGGGTGGTCAAACACCCCCGTCTTGCAGAAGGTGGTGTTAACACCCCTAAACACCCCTTTTTTTCTTTTTTTTAAAGAGGGGTGTTTTCAACCCCTTTTAGCCGTTACAGATGTAATATAGGCCTATGGTTCAGGGTAATAAGAACGGCGCAATTTTCAAAATGTTGGCTATGGTCGGATATGATTTAGTCAGG
>JZLH01S0032545.1:15208-31413 GCA_001188425.1 Eucidaris tribuloides
ACACACACACACACACACACAACACACACACACACACACACACACACAAACACACAAACACCCACACCCACACACACAATGAGTATAGGACTGTGGTCATCAAACATTCAAACATAAAAACGAAGCAAGTAAAATCTTCTGCCAAGAAATATCATATTTAATACCTTTATACCATTTTCTACACATTGCACATTTCGGTACTTTAAAGGCAGTGGATCTCTTTTGCATGCCTAAAAATTAACATTGTGCAAATACAATGACATTTAGAAGAAAATGCCATCTGGGAACCTTTAGCAAAATATAGGAGCTAGAAACTTAGTTTTAGTGGAATTATAGTGACCGTTAGACTCAGATTTGAATTTTTTCTTCCGTGAAAACAAATTCCTACCATAGAACGTACACTATAAAACGGTTATTGTTTTTCTTTTGCATTTATCAAATTCTAGGAAATCACTGACCCCCAGATTTCACAGACATGCCCTTCATCAATAGCCTAAGGGCATGGGTTATCTTTTCCTGGTCTGCGGGGATGTTTGCAAATGAGATCCACTGCATTTAATGTATTTTTAATGCGAGATTAATGCTACGGAAGGATGTAGGCCTAAATATAATGTAAAATGTTAGTGAATTATTTATGACTTCAGTTGATTTTGTTAGAATGTGACCCTTTTAGTAGCTAAAACTAACGCCGAATCACTGGGGACATCAGGAAATTTATAGGGTCATCGATGTTTGCAATAAGCCATTATGATACATTAATTTTTGTAGGAGTATATTACTATTATTACTATACAAAATTTCAAAATCGAAAATGCTTTTTTCCACGTCTAATGCTGCTAATTTTGCCCGGCCCGTCCCCTATCGTCTACCAAAAATTAAAAGTCGACATTTGGAATTTAATTAAAGGTGCAACTACGAAATTTTGTACTGTGTCGAGTCTCAAGAAACAAAGTCAAAAATTAATGTACCGTTTTAATAAGAACGGCTTCAATCTAATTAATGATGCAACAGGGATTTAGCCTGTCGCTCTACAGTCATTTTATGACTCTCTACTAATGCCAGGGTTTTGGACCTATCAGCTAACGACGCGTTATATAGTAGGGGCCTATATAACGTGTCGTTCGATATGTATATGCCGACCAAAATGTCATATTTCATGAAGGAATTATTCCCCAAACTTCAGATCGTGAACGACCATTTTCCCGTTGTCCCATCCATACAGTTTCTGGTCACGTGGGTTATAATCCAGTGCATACTGACCCATGTATCTATTCATTAACGGGATATCGGCAGACTTCGCCTCACCCGAGTGTGTATCGAAAATGAGATTGATTTTGGCGTCAAAGGAGTTACACGAATCAACGCAGTACATTTTGGCACAAATCATGAAACAATTGCCAAAATTTCGTTTTACATACTGCGTGGGCCATGTTTGCTCCACGTCGAGTGTTTCCGCGTCAAGGCGGCTGACGGTGAGATATCCGCCTGTGTAGCTGGCGTAGATGACCCACAATCCGTACTCATCTACCGCAAAATCGATCGCTGTGTACGATCCACACTTGTACGAATACGTGCTGCTACTGCCGTACCCAGCGTCGTTCAGCGCGCTAATTACCTTGGTCGTCTGGGTACCGACGTCGTACCGGTACATGTTTCTTGAGTTATAGTAGTTGTAGTAGAGCGAACCGTTGTATGCCACCATGCCGGGACCCTGGGCGCCGTACGATGAGGGCAGCGTGAAGCGCTCTGATAATGAGGTGGACTGTTTCTCGTACGAGCCGAAGGATTTGAATCGATAGACGTACTTGCTGTAAGAGCTGGATGGTAACAGGTAATGGCAAATATAACACCAAACATTAAAGGAGTATTATTATTTATTATTATTATTATTATTATTATTATTATTGTTATTATTATTATTATTATTATTATTATTAGTAGTAGTAGTAGTAGTAGTAGTAGTAGTAGTTATTATTATTATTATTATTTGAATGAATTTTTTTGCGCGTCGTACATGATTAATCGACGTGTACCATTAAACTAAGTGCTTTGTGCAGCCGCTGTGAAAAAAAACACTATCACAAACATACTCGAGTGGGGATTGAATCCACGACCTCCTGATTACAAGCGTCATTATACTCATTACCACTTGACTACCGAGGAAACCCGATGGACAGAGTGTTAATTCTAGCTTTGACTGTATTTCTTGTCGTTTTTAGAAGGCATCCTCTGCTTTTACGATAAAGGTGAAAAGTCACTTATTTGTTTACACCAAATAGGAAAGGAAAAGTTGACCAA
Organism: Eucidaris tribuloides; assembly: GCA_001188425.1. Lineage (NCBI taxonomy): Eukaryota > Metazoa > Echinodermata > Echinoidea > Cidaroida > Cidaridae > Eucidaris > Eucidaris tribuloides. The sequence continues at coordinate 17,507 of JZLH01S0032545.1, forward strand.
GGAAAGCTGGTTATTTGAATAAGTAAGGACATACGGTATGCACCACTATTTATGGAGAGCTTTTGAACTTACGAAACGGGGAAGTGCCACAGACTCTCCGAATCCACCAAGGGATCTCGCATCCAAACCCCGGATGAAGAGCTATCGGTACGGATAGTAAACCACTGAGACACTGATAGGAGATCTGCACACGAATCTGTCGAGGGAAAAAATATAGGCCTATTTAAAACCGAAAGCCCGTCTTAATTTCAAACAACATGTATTCAAAACACGCGCTCGCCGGCGCCCAGGCGCGCGCGCGCGCGCACACACACACACACACACACACACACACACACTCACCACATACAAACAAACAAAACAAAACGAAACCGCATGCATGCATGATCTCTCAAAAAATGATGTTGCCCAAATCCCGCAGACCGGATAACACGTACATTGTACGTACAACTGCGACATCCGCTATTTTCTTCAATTAAAATTTGCAGTCAGTCACGAAAACTTACTTTTCTGCCCAAAGGCTATGAGGGAGATAAATATTCATTATGTATCTTCACAAATTTAGATTTCAAATAACGGTTGAGTCATGCAAATTCTCCATACCCCATCGCCGATACTGATGAATAACCTAGACTTTTTGTAGACTTGCTAACTTCCGGGTCGACTCGGAACGAAAGCGGTGGCTTACTCAGTTAATAATACAGCCAATCAGTTTCTAGCTACTTTTATATTGCCTATTTTCTTTCCTTTTGTATGGTTGAACTAGCTCTGCATGTCACGCTCATGAAAAAGATTCCATTCCAATAAATATAAATGAAATTCCGACTTTATCCCAAGTCTAGAAACAAGTCACAGACATATACTTGTGACGTCTGTGGAACAAGTCAGCATGTGCGCTCCAAACGTTCTGTCGTAGTCGCGATATGGACTTCCCTATTGGGCATAACAACATGTGACACGCTACAAATGGCGTCCTGCCATTGTCTGTCCATATTTCTGAAACAGACACCCCACACTTAAGTATACTCTGTAAGAACAGTAAATCCGTAAATCTGTACCACACCATACCTTGAGTGCCAATGTCTTTCCATGGACCAAACAAATCGTCACCAGATCCCGGGGGTGGCACAGTCGGAACCCGGGACTGACATTCCTCCAAACTCTCCTCAAGGTCCTCGATCTGTTTCAGTAAGTTCTCCACATCTTGATTCTTCTTCAGTTCGAACAGAGCAACTTCAACAGCTTCCAGCTACATTTGTGGACAAACACGTATAGACAATTATAGGCCAGTCCCTAATTGCACTTAGCGCATGTGTTAAAAAGGGTAATCTGTATTGAGCTGGTACAAGAAAAAAAATGGTTCTACATGAAAACTAGATGATATTCAAATGAATGCACTGGCAAGAGATGCATATTCAGGGATGTAGGCTACTTGCAAAGACATATTTCTCAACAGAATTTAGCAAAAGCAATGAATGCATCCCCAAATTTTCAGAAAATAGATATTCTCAGTTGTCTCACAGGAGAGCCATCCACGTCTTGACAAGATAACTGTACGTGGTATTCTGTAGGTCATTTTGTTCCATATACTAACTATAAAATGAGGTGAACTAAGACATTTCGTTATGACTAAATTATTTTCTACGGTTAGTATAGCCGTTTGAATCGCGCACACACACACACACTCGCGCGCGCGCGCACACACACACACACTCACAATGATCGGTGCTAGTTACAACAGGTCGTTCTCTAATTTACAAACTGGATACGTCGGTACACAAGAACTACAGACTTACTCGATCCTTGAGTTGATACACCGATGCGTTTGCTTGACGATGTTCTTCCTCCAGTAACACCAATATCTTCTCGAGGTCATCGATCTCCTCCACGATGATGTCGAACTCGGGTTGGTTGACTTTCATGTTTCCACTTTCAATCCGTTCGAGCTTCGTCGTCATGCTGGCTAGATCGGCCTTGGTGATCTCGATATTCGAGCTGGCTGTGGTTATGGACTGCTTTACAATATCTACTTCTGCACTGATGTTGGCTACCTATCGAAATATGGCAATGGGTAGATTTTTCCCCCCATTACTCAGGTTTTCTTTTGATTCCTCTCCCCCCCATCCCCTTCCCTAAGTTGGGTTATTTTATGACAAAATGCTGAGATAATTGAAATCGAGCTCAATAATCAGATTGCTCTAAAGCATAATCCAAACGGGCAAAGAACGAGTGAATTTTGTGTGTTTTGATTAGCAGCCATCTGGCTTTAGAGAGAAAGAAAGATATAACGGGTATGAGTAAGAGAACGAGAAACACGTTCAAAGATGTGTTGATTGTAATTCTTGGTTTGTTTCTATTTTTTGTGGTACAAACATGTAGAAAGCATTTTATATTTTGTTTTACCATTGCATTCAGAACCTTTTCACCTTTCCACTTCCCAAGCAAGGTCACGAACCAGATTCACCACTTGTTCGCTTCCATTCCCAATATTTTTCTGTAAGCGCCAGGTTTATATTTACTCAACCATTATGTCTTTATTGTTTATAATGCGGTTATCTCGTATAGGTCTCTGAGATGTCCACGAGCTAGATACAGATTTGTTTGAAAACAACAACATTTAAAATTCAATAAAATCATGTTCCAAATCAGAGGTACGTCAGTCTTAACATGTATTACCGACGCCCACCTTCGTCCTATAATCCAACATCACTTTGCCTCGTTTCTTAAAGGTGAATTTCCCTAGACGTTTAAATGTGGTTTCAGTGAGTCCAGAATAATTTTAGAAAACTAACTTGGATAGCTGGAGCAAATTTGGTCAAGTCATTCAAAGAGATATGATTTTCCATACTGTGAATAAATCTGCATGTCCCCCTTTGTACTTAGTATAATCCGCTTAAATCTGTGAAGTCACATCATAATAATTTTCCTTTACTATGATTATATAATTTCATACATTTTCGCCTTTTCTGGACTATCAACCAAGCAATTCACCCGGCCATGCCCAAAAAAAAAAAACAAAAAAAAAACATGCAAATCCATCTTATCTTAGCCTCACACGTTACCAAATTTGCTCCTCAAACTTTCCATGTTGGATTCCTAAGGTGTTCTGAATTTTCTAAATCCTCGTTAACCCGTTGGATAGACTAAGTACGTGTTAACTCGTGTTGGGGTCTTTGGAAAATGTGTGTTGTAGTGAAATCAAATCGTCTCCCACGGGTTAAAGTTTTGGGGGAAACTCATTGTAAAGGGCAGTGACATGATTAGGAGAAGAAAAAAAATGCCCCAAGAACAAAAAAGATTTGAACGAGTACCAAACTATATACACTGTAAGGATGGGAGGATTTGTCTTGACTGTGTTCACCCAAAGAGAAACGAGCATTAATTTACCTGTGTTGAATGAATGTATGAATGAATGTAAAGCCCAAGTATAGTTTTCGTCGATCAGACGAAATTTTTTTCAATCTTTCCCAAAGTATTCCATTGTTCCCCCAGACATCAGAAAACAACATCAAACCTACTGAAACTATGTTTATATTGACAAATTGCGATGTTTAAATAAAACGAGAGCATTTAGCGGTATTTACATTACCAAGGGAAATGTCGGGGTCCCCCCCCCCCGACGATATTACACTTTTAGTAATTTCTCACAAATGAGAGAGTTTCAGAGCGAGCAATTTTCAGGACATTGATAGATCATATAGGTATATGTAATATATAATTGCAAAGAATGTCATTCTTTTTACCATTTACCAAACTATACCTTATACACTTGATTGTAGTAATATTGTGTCGTAAATTGAGGACTATATACTTTCAATCTTGCAATTTCACGTTAAGATGCATAAGATTGTATAAATACCTCAGTCTGTAGCTGAGCAAGTGTATCCAGTTCTTCCTGAGTGGGTGGCTTCGAACAGTCCAATTTTTCGGAGACGTGAACGTCACATTCGCAATGACCGTAATCGTCCATGCCAGAGCCCATCACTTCATATTCGTAGCACTGAATACAAACAAACATAGCACTCATTGATTAATTAGTTTTTAGACACATTTTTTTACCTTTGAACAGGGGCGGCGCCACACGTGGGCAGGGGCGGCCAATCCCCTATTATTTTCAAAGTAATGAAAATTACTAATAAAAATATTAATATCAATAATAGTTATAACATTACTACTACTACTACTACTACTACTACTACTACTACTACTACTACTACTACTACTACTAAATAACATTAACCGGGTAGCCACTTCAGACAAATAGACTGCTGTATACCAGCGGGCCCTGCATAACATAATGTTATTATCACCCTACTCTCTTCTAAAATGCCGAGCCCCTGGCTAGGAAGCAGAAGGTACTTTTTGTTTTTTTTAAGTCTGCAGATGACACCACCCCCCTTTTTTTTTGGGGGGGGAGGGGGCTTTTCGGCGACTGGTTACCCTGGAACGGTTCAACGGATATGATTTGCTTCATGGTAATAATTATCGTCGAACTAAAAAATATTCGCCACAAGCAGTGTATTACAAGAGGCATATAGCGGAATTGAGGAATGTATTCCTGCACAATTTCAGGTGAGTATGTTTGATTTTTATGTATTTTAGTTTAGTTTATTTATCACTTGTTGTTATTGAACAGAGAGTTCCATATTAAACAATTAGACTCCGTGTTAGAAGTATAAACAAGTGTGTAATTTTAAGTACTGCCTTGTTAAAAGTATAAAAAGTGCGTAAATTTGTAGTTTGGTGAAAGAGCTTTATAAACTATCTGTTACATGTACTTGTGCGCTTAATCCGTTGGATGGGAACTGGAAGTACCATTTATTAATTCTATCGGAATTACACAATTTCAGTGGCAAAGGAATCTGAGCTGCATGATCCTCCATGCATGTCTGTGATAATGTCTAAAATGAATAAGCATATCAAGGGCGTAGGCTGGTTTGGGCACGGGGAGGTGCACATCTTGGGAAGGTGGAACTAAAGTGACATGGAGAGGTGCACATCTCAGGGAGGTGGAACTATAGTTGACTAAATCAGGCGTTGAAAGCAGAAAAAGTGGTGCAAATTTCGTTTTGCTTTCCAGGGGCGGAACTCCTATGGCTCTGCGCGGGGGGGGGGGGGTGGTGCACGTGCACCCAGTGCACCACCACCCCAGCCTACGCCCTTGCATATGCTTTTAAAAAGTAAAAACAGTGAGCGATCATTCCAGTATAGACTGCTGCGTTATAGAATTTTTGTACCGATATAAATCGGTACAGAACCGTTTACAGCTTGGTGTTCTACGATGTTTATTTGTCCATTCGAACACTATCGTGTAAGTCAGATATCAAAGGTAATAAAGACACAGGTCCATGATTTTTGGAGAAATGTTGGACTTATATAGGTAAATTGATTTATTACGGGTCAAAAATAAACAACAACCACTACTGATCGTAAAGATTTGATTGCACCCAACCAGCTCCGAAGTAATGTGAAAATGTAAATGACACGACCATATTTCAAAGATATCTACCAACAAAGCGATCAAATATTAATCCTAATACTCTCTGTAAAATACGATGAATCTCGAGTGAACTTGAGTAATTTTGGAGTAACCTCAGGGATCACTCGGGGATTCCGAATGATCCCTGAGGTCACTCCAAAATGAGTGAAACACACACATATTCACCCGAAATTCACTCTCTTTTGACATTCACTCCTTAAAGAGTGAACAGTTTCACTCGTTTTTTTAAAGAGAGTACGTTATGGAAAATAACCAAATGAGCAAGAGACATCAACGGGATTTTTATTCACTTATACAAAAGAATAACAAATAAATTTAAATAATAATTTTGTAAATATAGGTATAACGCTATCAGGTGAATTCAACTTTCAGAATGAGTAAAAATTAAAATCCACTTGGTGATAACTTTACGTTTTCATTTTGTACATACGAATGTGAAGCTTATGAAGTTTAACAAGGACATGGGTCTCCCTGGAACTTCTTTTTGTCTTAATTCGTCCTATCTAATCATTTGATATTCTTTGACATAATCGTTGAATATATGTTGTTGTTTCGCCGCTTTAAATCAGATCCTTTGAATATTTTTCAAAACTTCATTTTATTCCATTCTGTAGTAATGAAATATATATTATTCCTTTTGCATCTGAATTATCACACTTAATGTTTATTTCGAATTGATTATCACTGTAATGTTTGATTTAATCGCTTTTATAAAGCTGCTGTGATGTTTTTGAAATAAATATACAGTTGAATAATATCTGTGACGACTCATAATATATAACATATTTCCTGATGAATGTTAAATCGCCAAGTTCCTTTCTCTGTCCTTCCCACTGCATCAAAATTGATTGACAGCAGTTATTCAAAACTAGCTTTATTCCTTTGCGGCAAAGAAAACTCTTGTGAAAGTAAAAGTCTGGCTTTATACCACATCGCTCTATAGACTACACTGTTCTATACAACAGATGAAGTTATTTTTGTGATTTAAAAAGGGCATTTGATCAGTTAATTTCAATACAGCCCTTTTCACAGATTTTTTAAAATCATAATTGACAAGGCTACCCCTGTGTAAATAAAATAATGCATAACTGAATGAAAAAATGTAATAATAACAACAACAATGATAATAATGATGGTTATATTACTACTTCCACCAGTACTATCAATGGTAACATTTTAAATAAAGTCTGTAGGAACCGTGACTAAGTTCACCCCACCCCCACCCCCCAAAAATAAATAAAAATTAATAAACCAGGCGAATTGTAGCTTAACCGCCGAACGGGATAACACTAGTAGGGGACTAGTAACCCAGAAAATATTGACTACGTTGAACATTTAGCCATTTTCCTGCAATATTTAATCTTTGTCACACAGCGCCATGGCAAAGAGGAACTGATTTTGATAACCGAATCAACTGAAATTCTACATGTTATCAATAAAATGTTCAAAGAGAAGGTATCTCTTTGCAACCATCCAGTAGCATGACATCACTCATACCGTTAGGCTATCCATGACGGACGTGTTTGTGAAATTTGCGGATCAGTAATTCCTGTAGAATTTGAAAAATGCACCGAACAGTAACTGTCAGTTATTCTCGTGTCAGTTCAGTAGTATTATTTCAGTATTCATCTATTGCTCTATGAATAATCTGCATGAGACATATTCTTATACATAAAATTTGTCATGTTCATACTGTATTTTGTAAATTGTAAATAAATTTCACGTCTCATACGTGATGAGCACCCATGCACTGTAACGGTCTGAAACTAGACTACGGATTTTTGTCTCTATATGATACTTTAATTCAATTCAAAATCTAACGGTCAATACAATTCCAACCAAACCGAGTTTCTAGCTCCTATACTTTGCTAAAGGTTCTTAAATGGTATTTTCTTATCTACACCATGTATTTACAAATTGTTAATTTTTAGGCATGCAAAAAAAAGATGCCCTGCATTTAGTGACGAATGAACTTGTACATCGTAATGTCTAAGAATGTCAAGTAAATTCTGATTTCCCCGAACTGGTGTAGAAATCATAAATAATTTTCTGCCCACATACATTAAAGTCTCTAACCAAGACTGCACGTATAGAAATTAAAAAAAAAGAATCAGCATTAAGTGTGTGATTATTACCTGAGCATTAACCACCAAACTCTGCCCATGCAGAAGAAGAATCAACGTGGGAATCACCACCAACTTCGCAAAACCCGAAGACGCCATGTCTGCCTAAAACCGAATGAAACCCGACTTCAGAATGAGGTATGACTGATTTAAACTGTTCCTCGGCATATTATTTAAAGACATATTCGCCACTTACACTGAATGATGTGAATCCTGCCATATGTTACATCCGGGACCTTAATATTGTGCCATTTCAACTGCTACCCGCTTTTGTTTAATTTCCAGATTAGTAGTGGTCGTATGGTATTTACTGTTTTCTTTATTAATGATTTATGAACATTTATTAATGAAATTATGAACAAATTAGAGCTATGGCGGCCTGTGCATTGTGTGTGTGTGTGTGTGTGTGTGTGTGTGTGTGTGTGTGTGTGATGTGTGTGTGTGTGTGTGTGTGTGTGTGTGTGTGTTTGTGTGAGTGTTTGTGCATGGACACTGAGAATCGTACCATTTGTTACATCCGGGAGCTCAGAAACAGCACCTTGCCATTTCGACCTCTTACTTAATTTCCAGCTAAAAGGTTAATGAGTTGAGGTTTATTGTTCTGAGTTTTAATGGCGAATACTTAAAGAAAATAAACCATGAGAGGTTTATACCTGTTATACAGAATAAAATACCATTTAAGAACCTTTGGCAAAGTATAGGAAATAGTAATTCAGTTGTAGTGGAATCATAGTAGTGACCGTTAGACTTTGATTTGAATTATTGTCTCGTAGAGACAAAATTCCACGCATATAGAACGGCAATTGGTTGTTTTGCACATTTTTCAAAATCCAGGTGATTACTGATCTTTAGATTTCACAGGCATGTCCTTCTTAAATAGCCTAATGTCATGGGTGGCGGTTTCCTGTGCTGCGGGACGAATGCAAATGAGATTTCCTGCTTTTAATGCTTGTTTCTCGTCAGGTAAACGTATTCAAGATAAATCTTTCCAGCCTGAATATACACTCTCGCCAGTGTATACATTAGTATATGTTTCATCTTATTTTGTTCTTGAGACATTTTTTACTTCTCCCAATCATGTCCTTTAAGAAACGCGTCACACGCCATGAGCTGCACCACCTGGTCTTTGTTTCAGTTACCCTCTGAACTGACTTAAAGGCATCGTTTAACAATGTTTCCAGTTTCGCTAAATCTTAGCTACATGATCCCTGATAAGGTAAAAAAAAATGAATCCCTGAAGAAAAATTGCACTTCAATAATGACAATTAGGTAAGTTTAAAAAGTGAATATCAATGAATGGACGACGATTCCAGTTTCCTCTCTTGTAGAATTGTTGTCCCCAGGACATTTATTCATGTTCCCATATTTAGCTGTTCATATTTTGCGAGTGGCAGCATAGCTTTCCCATGTTTATTATTAGTATTATTATTATTCGGCCTGTTATAAGACGTTTATTAACCATCCAAGCACTGTTATGTAGTTCGAATATTGGAATTTGATATATCTTCTTAAATTGAACCTCTACAATGTAAAAAAGTGCCTTTAATCCTTTTTGTACATTTTCTGTTATCATTACATGTACTAATTCAAATGCAAATTATAAACACGGTTTTCATTATATATTTTAATGAGCTTAATGACCAATCATTTACAATAATGCCGTCCATTTGGTGGAATAATATTGTTCATAATAGCAGGCGCTTATCGCCTTCGTATGCAACATGTGCAAGCAAAATGTGCTTAATAATAAGCTTTAGGCCGCTCATGTTTGTCTACACACTCGAACCGTAAGTTAATGACGGTTAATACTTTGCTTCATAGCATAATGTTTTCTTATGATTCAAAGTTCAACGATCGATCCCTTCTTTATCCCAAGTTCAGTTTATCAAATCGGTGTGCGTTTCTCCAGTAAACAATATTACGGAATACACTAACAGATGTAACTTACACTTTAGTTTTACCCATTACTTCTTTTTATTTATCTATTTATTTTGAGAAATCACAAATTGAGAACGATTACGGAATTTGAATTTGAAATCTCTTATACTCTCTGAAACAAAATACCGACATTATTTCATAGGTAAAGTAAGAGAGAAGGGAAGTGTTTTTTATTGGGGGGGGGGTGACTTTCGAGTGAACTGTACACTCAGTCAGAATATGGTTAGATCCCTTTGGGCTAACATTGTGGAGCTTCAGTTTAAAAAAATTGTCAAACTTTGATATCTGAGCTACATAGTAGTGTTCAACTGGACAAATAAACACCATAGAATACAGAAGTTTGGACATTTATGCTGCCACCGGCAAGATATGAATGAATAAACCATTAATACTCGGGGCGAGTAGAAAATAGCCTAGATCTACACACAGTAAGTCTATGGGAGGAAATTGGGCAGGTGAATCCAGTCAACTTACGATTTTCACTTTTTTAAAGCAGTAAATAATCATTTTGAAATAAAAAAAATTTCAGGGCTTCATTTTTAGACCTTATCAAAGACACTTGGATCGTGGAGGATTATGTAGCTCACATTTATTTAACTGTGGTAAATGTTAGCCAGTGGCTTTAAAGAAAAGAAAGTGCATATAACTCCAAATAAAACATGTTCCAATTCTGTTCCAATTATACTATTTTTTTTACATTATATCTGTGTTTGTCTGAAAGAGAGTAGACTTGACTGGACATTGAAACGTTTTACAATAATTACATTATTATGCCTTCAATGTCACACTTAACAGTTGGACTCATTTTGGTAGGTTACCTCTTAGCTTAATTGCTCAAGAACTCCCTCATTATCTGACATTATGCCTGATATACAGATATCTCTACATTTTTTTGTTTGTTTTTAAAAACACACACATATACATACCAGTCGATGTTTAGAGAGGACCGCACCAAGCATTTTACACCAGTGTTAAATTCATGGTGTTTGGTTCAACACCCACTGGTGTTGTTATAGCACATTCTGTTTGATGTATCAACAATATTTGGTGTTATATTCAAACTCCATGGTGTATTTTTAACACCTGAGGGTGCGGTCCTCTCATAACACCGACTGGTGTTGTTTTTGACACCGTAGTTTTTACTGTGCATACACCCACCCACCCCCCACACCCCACGCACGCATACACACACACACACACACACACACACACACACACACACACACACACACACACACACACACACACACACACACACACACACACACACACAAAATAAACAATAAGATACAAAACAAAATTGAGCACTTCTGTTGCGGCTATTAACAGTAAATGCCACGTCATTAATCTTTACCTGCAAATTAAGCCAGAGGTTCAAAATGGCACGATGTTAAGCTCCCGGATGTAACAACTGGCATGATTCTCACCATTTAGTGTGACTGGCGAATAAGTCCTTAAATAATATGACGAAAAACAATTATATCCATTCATAATCGGGAGCTGATTCTGAAGTCGCGTTTCATTCAACGTTGGGCGGCCATGATGTCTTCGGGTTTTGTGAAGTTGAGAGTGAGTGCTGCGTTGCTTCTTCCCCTGCTGGGGCAGTGTTTGGTGGCCAATGCTCAGGTAAGGACCAATAATACTTCATGTTATTGTAGAACGTCTTGCCACCAGCAGGTGCATATAACGGTTTCCTGTTATGCGATCAGTTTCATTTGACAATATAAAAAAGTGAACAAGATAATCCCAAATGCTATGAGTGTATCTAAATATGAAGCTCTAAAAATACACTTCAAAATGATGATTTCTAAGGTTACAATCTGTAATGTAACTATTTGAATATATCTGCCTATTTTTGTTTACCCTTCCAATGACAGCATTTGAATTGATGTGTTATTATTCGTTCAATTTATGTCATGGTTCTGGATTCTGTCGTATTCATTTTCATGTTTGTCACGTTGTCTGTCACTTGTTGAATAATAAAAAGGTGAAAATCTATACGTACCCCGTTTTGCCTTGCCTACTTTCCGTGATAGATTGCTGCAGGCTATGTTACCACGTGTGATACTAATCCATATAAACACTACACAAAAATAAATACCGTATCTTTTTAACGAAATGATTTTGAGCAAAATAATTTTAAAGGAGTGTTTCTGGACTCATTGCCTAACTTTTGTGTGAAAATGTGATGGATCCGTCAAGTCATGCATGAGTGAGCACATATTAAAGGCAAAAGGTCACTTTTTAAAAGTCACAAGGGTCATTTTGGGGGATTTCTGATTTTGACAAATTCTATTTCTGGTGAATGATTAAGCGCAATTTATGTTAATCATCTATCGTTTGACCCCCTTACACCTCCCCTGACACTTTTTGCATAATTTACGCTATAGGTGAGCTCAATTTAAAAATGTCATTCCTTCCTGAATTTTGAAATTGTAAAATCCATTAAGTTTATTGAAAAAATGAAATCCGATTTTCAGCAATATGTATCGTTACATGTTGTACGAACATGAGAGGTTGTAACCATGTCATGGTTGAGTGAACACACTTTATAAATAAAGCAAAAAATGCCACTATTTACCATTATTTTGGCATAAGAGACGACTCCTGTGACTTTTGAAAAGTGACATTTTTGCTTTTAATGCATGCTCACTCATGCATGATCGGACGGATCCGTCGCATTTTCACACAGAAGTTAGTCAATGAGTGTAAAAACACCTCTGCTAAATTGTTCTGCTCAAATTTGCTTCGTTAAAAAGTTATGATACTTTGAATAAGGGGGAACTTACTTTTTGTGTAGTGTTTATATCTTGCCAATGGCAGCACAATACTTTACAATGTTTTGTATTCCAGGGTGTTTATTTGTCCATCCAAGCACTATCATGTAGCTCAGAATGCGGTTGTCCGGCAGAAGGGCGTTAATCTTCAATTGCCTCTAACTTGAAAACCACTGGCCCTTTTCACATTAAATCAAAGTAGTGTGATATTTTCGATCTTTCCGTCATTTTGTTTAGTGCAAAATTAATATCAAATAAGGCAATATTTCTCAAATCAGAGAAAATTTGTTGTTAAGGCCCTTCTACCGGGAACATAATGCTAGGGCCCTTCTTAAATTAAACTGTCTACTCGAGATAAAGTTGCAAATATAAAGTTTCACCAAAAGGACCACCTTTCACTTTGGACCACCGACTTGCCAGTGTTTTGGACGGTTAAATGTGAAATACAGAGGAATTATTTTGCCTTTTTGATGCTATTTTAAACATATCAAGAGCATGCAGATTCAATGAGCGAGATTCAAGGTGGGGTTTCCTTACATTTTGGGAATGGTTTTACTGCACTAACTGGCTCCTTAGAATATTTCTCTATGTTCATCTTCAGAGCAACATAACGAAAAGGTTTATCGGTCTACTTTGTGCATAACATATGAAAAGAACAAGGCTTGACTTGATTTAAATGTTGTACAAAGGAATGCCCCAATTCGATGGACTTTAGCCCGACACCTGTGTTTGTGTTTACATGTATAACACTTCAACTCTTTTATTGTCACATACATGTAACTGGTTCGTACAGTACAACATGACAGATTCGATAGGGCAAAATAATTCGCATAATAATCAGAATATTGGATATCTTTCGTTTTATATTTGATTTATATTGATACCACTCAGCTGTATCCAATATTATGCAATTAATGACTGGGCGGAGGTTGTTGCATCAAAGTACCTGCCCGAAGTAGTCTTGAAAAGGGTTATTTTTCCGAGACGAAAGTCGAGAAAAAATATCCTTTTCAAGGCAGAAAAGAAATGAAAGATTTCCCTTGAATTATAAAATAAATTTCACAGTTCCGTTGGACTTGTATGATTTATTATTTACATTAATGTTTTTTTTAAAGATCTTCCAATATGGTGTCATTGATTTTGTATGCCAAAAATTCTAATCTTTTTCTTTCCACTATATGGCCCACACATCCTTGTTAAAACAGAATTGCGTCATGAATCTGGGCTATTGCCTATTGATATTATTTTCGATAGTACTCCACTAGAAGGAATAACTAACATCAAATTCATGTTGTGGTTAAAAAAGGACAATCTATGTAAAATTATTTGTCAAATTAAAATTTCAAAACCCTTAAAACAAGTATGCCTATACAAATGTTTTATTCATGTTCTACTGTGCTTTGATACTACCCTGTACTTCACCTATTGCAATGTAATTTAACTTTCACCGCTTCAGAAAAAAAATATTTAATTAAGGTATATAATCGCATTCTGACCCGGTATTTGGCGAAAATTTCATTTCATTTCATTTATTTCATTTCCAACGAAATATAACATAACAGAGTGTTG
>JZLH01S0032547.1:2113-14236 GCA_001188425.1 Eucidaris tribuloides
CAAAAAAAAACGTAGTGAAAAAAATCGCGGGGGGGGGACACCGAGATTTTTTGGCCTATATTTCACATTATAGGATCAAAGCGCTTACATGTATAGCATCAAGGTTATAACCTCTTCGAAAGAGCAGATTCCGCTCTTTTAAGATGAGGGTAAAACTCATAACCTTAAACACCTTAGTAACCCTTGCATCTAAAATGTACAATATAGCCAAAATCTCGGGGTCCCCCCCCGCGGTTTTTCATTAATTTAATCAATTACAACAAGATAAGCGGCATTCCGAATCTATATTTGCCGGGTTATGACTTTGGGGCATAAGCTTTCAAGAAAACTAAATCCCACAACTAAAAACTTGGGCCGTATGTACTACCATGCCTCCCCTACTCCCCAATAATTTTGGTTAGTTGTATTGAAGTTTGTGTAATACATGAAATGTCTTTCTTTCTTTCTTTTTTTCAATTCTTTCAGCTGCGCCTAGCTTGGTTTGCTGATTTCGCAGCTGCTGTCCGGTCTGCCAGGCGTGCCAAGCTTTCCGGTACATCGAGGTCGCGCTGCAGCATGTGGTTAGTTGTACTCCAGGGGGGAGGTGCTGGCACATCGTCAGCAGGAGCTGCCATCATTCGTCTTCCACGTCGCCCGACCTAGTCGTTCTTCTTCGGCGGCGCACAATAAACATCGGACAGCTTGGACCAGGCGGCGGAGGAATTTCGCAGTCTTCTCAGACGAGCCACCATGCTTTCTGAGGCAAGTATTGTGCCACCCTTTTGGCGGTGGCGGAAGGTGTTGCGGCAAATATCACCTTTCAGAACTGTGCATTGTTTACTACATTTCTGAAAGGGAAACTTCTCTGTAATTAACTGTGACTGTTACTGAACTTGTATAGCTCTGCCCAACGAAAACAGGGGGGGGGCGGTTGTCCCAAAGTATCATCAATCATCATTCATCATCATAATAATAATAATATATAAATAATATATCAAATACTAATAATTAATCTAATAATCAATAATAATAATAATGAATAAATCCCTCCATCATCAGTATAATCATCTCATATACCTCCCATATTCTCAATGAATATATAATACTCTTTCGAACATTTCTTATTAAAGCGCTCTTTTCATAATTGTTTCAAAGCGCTTTACATTTACAAATTAACTAAAACACCAATACACAAATATACATATTTAACCTTAAAAACAAAATATATTTACATTAAGATTAAGATCAAAAATTGATATAATTATCTGACATTTACATATGGCGAAGAGATGCAGTTTCTTAACAGTTTTTTTTGAAGTTAACATTCTTTCATCAGCGGCGTTATTTTGTGTCCACGCCAACAACCGGCATTATACCGGACCACTATCATCACCGATTGCTCAAACGGCATTCAATGCCACACTATGAAAATCCCAACTTTACCTTGGAGTTTGGTCATGTCAATGACCATCTTGCAACAATGTATTCATTGTCGAATGTTATGTATGCTTTATGTACATGTAGGCTTCCTAATTATTTTGCTATATGATCACGGCCCACCCAGGGAACAAATATCGAATTTCGAAACACACCCAGTACAGGACCATTACATGACAACATATTTCATGAGGATTTACGCTTATACAGTCCTGGAAAAATCGTTTTGCGAATATTTTTTATTTTCTTTTGCGTATAGCCTGCTTTTAAGTGCAGTCGTTTCTGATGAAAACATGCCTAATATCAATTTTCCCATACACAGGCATACCATTTGTGTTCAAAATGAGATCGACTCAGGGCGCGGCGCCCTGGGTAAAATTTTAGGAGGCGCGCGAATCAGTAGGCGGAAAATTTTGTCTGCCTGAACAAATTTATTTTTACAACCTGTTACAGCCGCACAAAGCTTCCGACAAAAAGGCAGGGGCCCGACGACGACATTTCTTGCACGCCATTTGTTTTATACTAGCCAAATTAAAAATCAACAAAAGGAGGCATATTTTCGGGGAAAAATAGTTAAAATTATCCGTCAGTTTATAGTACATAGCTGCCCGCCCCCCAACCCCTCACACCCCCCCCCCCTGCTGCCGCCGCCTTCCTCTTCTTCGGCGACAACAAACCTTTTTCTGATATTGATTGCAAACTGCATATACTAGAAGAAAAATATTTTCCAAACTCTTTTGTCCCTATGCATACTTTGTATATATTAGAAAGCATTGGTTTATCCGAAATACTTAACGGCAAAATAATGATAATACATTGTATTAATTACTGTTTTGCATAATTGTCTTCATTATCGCTTATTTCACTTTTCTGCTTATTTCTGTTTTTCTTTCACAGGTGGCTGCGATTTCCGTTTATTCCCCGCCTGGACCATAGAGCTGCAGATGGTGCCCGGCTTGAACGACTGCTTCGCCGGGCTTGCGTGGGAGGAGGGGTCGTCATGGATGACATGACGCTACCTTTACCAGAGCACTACACTGAGATTGTGGGCTGCAGATTGTCTACATCTCACTGATGTGTTCTGGCGGTTTGCCTCTTCCTGCTGGACGCCACCAACCTGCCCTTCCATGGAGAACGCCTTCTGCCACATGCTGCCATTTTCCTGCTCTTTTTTTTCTTTTTTTGCAAATACCAGAACATGTTTTTTTTTTCTATATATCTATTGTATTATTATGTTGCCAATAAAATGTTGACATTACATGTATATCATTGCTTCATCTGTATCATAATTTGTTTGTACTCTTTGCATTCCCAGAGAAACAGGGCTGAGAATGTTGAAAGTGAGTGAAATGATGGGAAAAGCTGAGAATGGGTGCTGGCGGGGGAGCATGCAGGAAGAGGTCCGAGGGAAAAAGCAGGTCACGTTGTTTGAGTGTCGATAATGTCAAATGGTATGAAGTGTTTTTTGCAATTAGTCGATAAAGTGAGATAAGAGGCGTCGATCCGGCGAGGGGAGGTGGGTGATGCGGCCCACCCAATCAAAATATTGGGCGATGCAAACATATCGATTCCCCCGAATAATTTTGACAATTTATATTTACAATTGAAATACATTGTTTTCAAATATGCAATGCAAACATATGTTTGAAAACACTATGAAACCATTAAACAGGTCATAATATACTATTAAACATACAAAATTGTGATTCTAGACTACATTTGTGCGCTGAAATTGCTGTTGAACTTTTTAACAATTTTTTTCCCATCTTTCGCCCCCCCCCAATCCCAAAACATGGTCATCTACGCCTCTAAGTGAGATGGAATTTGAATATGATAGGAAGAGCAGACATAACACACCAGACACACTCCATACATACATAATTTCCCATCCACATAATATGCTTTGCGGGCCTGCCATTTTATCAATTTGGAAAAAATTAAAAACAAAATAAGCAAAAGCTCTTGACTTTTGAGGTAAACTAATATTTGTTGTAGATCTAATTGTTAAATGACTAGATCTAAAATGTCTTCGGAAAACATCAGCCCCGGTGGGGGGCGGGGGGGTACTCGCCTACATTAGCTACTAAGGTAAACGGAGTGTGCCGCTCTAATAGGTGACTTTTTCGCAAAAATCCTTCAACATGGCGTCCGGTTTTTTTTTGGGAAAAAAATCCTTAAACATTGATCGGGTCATGATTTCAGTGGAAATTTTTACGATTCTCCCTAGCATATTTTCGCCTATTTCGTTCCTAAAATGCTAAAAAAATGCCACTTTTCTTAATAAAAAACCCTTAATTAATGGCTACCATTTTCCGCCAAAATGCACCCTTAAAAAAAGGGTCGGTTTTCGATTTCAGCGCGCACACCCCGTCGAGCCAAATCTGCAATACCCCCCCCCCCATGCGCATTCAGCTAATAAAACGGGCCTCGGCTTTCACCGCTGCCTGTCTTTGTGCAGTAGCATCTATAGAGCAGCGCACATCATAAGAACATTGACCCAGCAGATATAATTATCGCGAAACTTACGCAGCTGGGTAAATAAAGTCATATCCATCGATCAGAAGTGAATTTAGCACTACTTAAGTCTATAGCTTTAAGTTATATTAGGAGTTCCTATAATTTTTTTGGCATCGGCGGTCTATTCGTTGAATTGTTCCAAACAAATCAAACAGGGCTTTATCTTTAGGTTCACCACATTATATAAAATCTTGGCCGGCCTCGACCCGGCCTCGACCCGCGCCCTCGCCACCCAAATGTCCGTAAGGCGCTGGGTAACGCAGGGACCGAGTCCAGTCACGGGATTACGAAGGCCGAGGATGGCAAAGTCGGCCTGGAGGCCAAGGCGGCCTCGAGATCCTTCATCCCTTGCATGTTAACTATTTATAATCTCTAACATCACAACTAGCAAAATAAAAATAATCTCCCCGAAACCGCTTAAGAATACAAGATTGAAACAACGCACACATATGAAAAGAAATACATTTCTAATTCCCATATTAGATTCTAGGCCTACAGTGCACTCTCGTTATAAAGAATACTTGATATAACAAAATTTTATTATAACGAAGTTAAAATCTCTGGCCACAATATCTTGGCATTTCCTTTGTATTTTAACGTCATTCGCAACAAAATATTAGATCTATAGAACAAATTGACCCGACGACTTCTCTTTATCGCAAGTGCACTGTACTTGCTTCTTGTACAAGACATTATAATACTCGAACAAAAAACCCCCCAAACACGACGTTTAACCCGTCCCTAATTTTCTCTCATGAAATGAATGAATGATATTTCACTTTTAACAGAATAACATATATTACATTTGTGAACACTTGCATCAAAATTGCATATATAATAATAACAAAATATATGACATTTTAATATAAGCATTGGCCATTGTTTTAAAACATAATTTACAATATTTCGATTATACACGTTAATTCATCCGATTATAGCTTATCCAAATAGAGCCTATTTGCGTAACAAGTTTCCTGCCCAACAGATTTGCCATTTCGACAATAGCTACAATTTACAATACACTCTGCAGAGCAAGGAGTTGCGAGGCCCTCTCTGTCCTAACTCCGTTGCTCATAGCCTGAGTCAGTCAGGACAACAATAAATATCCGCGGAAGGATTTCTTTCGTTCGTTTTAATTGGACGTTCGGTTTCATGCATGGCAATCCTCCTACGCGCACAGATTAAGAGCGCCCTCGGATCGAAGCTGCGGCCTCCTAACATCCCTTGCCCCGTGCTACCACGCCGCGGCCCGCGCCTGCCATTGACACGTAAAAGTCTGTGCCGACGCGGGAATGACACCCTTTCACCCACGTCGCACGCACGCACAGGTATCGATACCAATGAGCATACGTGCAACATGTGCATGATGCCCATAAGTATCTATTGATGCTTTGCAACGATAGAACATACAGTACACAAAACGCTATGGAAGTGAGCTCATCCCTCACATTTGTCCTAACAGCCACACCTTTAATAGTCTATTCAAAGACTCAATGACATTGCAATTTGTCTTTGTTAAAGACCTGAAATGTTGTACAAACAATTACGATATTTTTAAGCCCATTTTGCCATTATAAGTCTTGAAACGGCTGGTAACAAGTCTACACCGCGTCTGCACTCCTCGCCTTGGATATCAAGCCGGCTATTTTAAATGCTGACGTCAGCGAATCTTTCTTTTCCATTTTCACACAATACGACTGATCGTATCGAACGTCAAACAAGGATTTAAGTATTTTTGGATTTTTTTTTACGTTTTTAAGACGGTTCGCCACTTTCTGAATTTTTGTAAAAAAAAAAAATATGAAGTTTTTAATATTATTAAATAAATGAAAAAATGCTTCATTTAAGTGCGCAAATTTTGAGACAATGTGGGATCGAGTTTTTATTGCATAAAGAAGTGGTAACTTATTTTTTCAGGCTCTACATTTTGCGTGCTTGAAATCGCGAAAATTAACGTTAAAAATATGGACGCCACCTGGAAACCAAAGGTTCACCCGTCTTCCGTACCGGAAGCCAACGATTTACGTTGCGGAGAGAAGCTCCCACAATCTTCACCAAAATCAAGCGGCCATCGGGCTAGGCAACCACGAAGCTTATATAGCAGTTTGAGCAATTGTAAGCCGGTTGTAAGTTCGTATTGTTCGTAGTTTATATCTGAAATTTCCAGTATTTCATATTTTTTTTTATTATTTTTATTGTTTCGTTGGTCCTTGAGGAATTGTTGTATCCCATTGGCTACACTCGGGTTTTCGCGCCTCCCATGGGTTTACAAAATACACGTCAAGGTTGAACCGCTCCGCGCAGGGAGGCTTGGGAATCCCTACGAGTGTGAACTACATAGGCCTAAATGGGCAAATTATATTTACCATTTTGTAAGACCGGTAACATTTTGATTCTCCTATAAGAAGCCTTATACGTGCGTCACCACCGTATGCAACAATTCGAAAGATGCCCTATGTCAGTTTTTGTTAATGTACTATGATTCTTTAATGTAAACCTTTAGGGCGCGGCAAAATGCTGACTATCATATAGTGCAAATAACATCAGAATCAATTCTATGACCCTGAAAACCTCCTTAAACGCAGAAAACCTTTATTCACAATGGACCTTTTAATTTTGAAACTAGAGCTGAAATAACTCTGAAATGGGCCATATTTATGATTTTAACGAAGAATGGGCCCCCAGAGGCGCGCCTTCTTGCCGCCCGTCAAATAATGGGTATAGCATGTTATGGTCGACATTTGGTACAATTTGTGCTGTTTAGAAGAATCTGAACCAAACAGCCCTTTTTATGCCTACCGTCTCCACTAGATTGACACCCCTGATACTTGGGTGTCCATGCTAGGTCTAAGTGAACAATCTGGGGGGGGGGGGCGGAATTGTCCCCAAAAAATCCCATTATTTAAGCTACTTTTGAAAATCATATGGGAGGAGGCTTACCCCGGCCGTGCATGCATGTACCGGCGCATGTACCTCCTGATAACCTGCATAGCTTGCACACTTTTCCTCACTTTCATCAGTGGGGTACCACTCACACCTAGTATAGCGCCATCTTGTGTCCATTAATGCACTAATGCCACACCGATGCCTTCAAAAGACTTGTAGTTATCTGAAATAAGGGGAAGACATTATTCCGCTCGCTGAATTATTTTAAAAGGATATTTTATTCTGAGTACAGAATTACAATTTGATGTCCTGTTTCTGTATGAAATATCTATCTAAAACAAAGATAAGTCCTTCTAACTCTATACTACTCCTTAGATAGGAAATTTAAGTAGGCCTACATCGCAACTTAAAACGGAATTTGCAGCACTCTAAAGCTAACATTGTGCGAGAAAACGTTCAAAACTCTTGATATCTGAGCTATTACAGATAGGCCTACAGGCGGCGCAATCCGGGGTGGGGGACGCCGAGGGACGGGGGTCATGCTCCCCCACTGATTTTAAGGTGGGGACATCAATATCAAATTCCCCCCCCCCACGCGAAAGAACCTTGCGATCGTGCATGCTAAAAAAACTGTTGATTTGCGCTGGGAATGTGTGTTAGTCGTTAGAAATTTTTGGCTGGCCAAAATATGGTTTTAGTCGGCGCCCCCCCCCCGGTCCCCCCCCCCCTTAGTCAGAGATTGTTTTGCGCTGGCAAGTTGTTGGCAGGTTATGAAAATTTTGGCTGGCCAAAAATACGTTTTAGTCGACGCCCCCCCCTCCCCCCCCGCTGTCAGAGACTTGTGTTGGCTGGGCAATTTGGAGGTTAGAAATTTTGGCTGGCAATAATATGGTTGTGGCAGTTCCTGCATTGTGATGTCCCCCCTACATTTGAAAATGGATTTGCGCCCATGATACAGTAGTGTTCAAATGGACAAATAAACACCCTAGAATACAAAAGTTTGGAAAGTTACGCTGCCAATGGCAAGTTATGCATGAATAAACATAAATGAATAAACGAGTTTTAATAGCCTACGTGTACACACAGTAAGTCTATGGGAGGAAATAAGCAAGTGAATCATTTTCACTTTTTTGAAGCACTAAATCATCATTTTGAAATACAATTTTTTTCAGGGCTTCAGGCCTCATCAAAGACACTGGTAGCATGGGGAATCATGTAACTCAGATTTTTTTTTTAACTGTGGTACATGTTATGAGCCAATATACCCCGGGAATATACCTTTAAAACATTTTTCACATGCTAGTGTTTTTCATCATTTAAACAGAGCAATACAAATATTAGGCCTACTCCTTGGTCCTACACATTTTGGTAACCCATGCAGTGGGATAAAAAGCAAAATGTCGGGCCTTCTATTTGATACCTGATAGCATCATCACTATATGACAATGAGGAGCATGCTCGCATGTGACAAATTCAAAACTTTGAAAGTTCATAACGCCATTCTTTCTTGAAATTCCGCCAAATTTTCATTAATATGTTTCTCTCAATTTTCTGCTTTACCACAACTTGACGTCAGCCTTTTACTCAGCTTTTGTGATAAAATCTGAGTCCAAGATTATATATATTTTTCATAAATAAACAAAGTTTTTCTCTACAAACAATAATTTTCAACAGAAAACCCGAGGTTAAAAAAACCTGTGTAGGCTATATATGAAAACTCGGTTTAGCTGAAGAAAATTCCCGGGATCTCTCTCCCTCTCTTTTTACACAATTAGCTTGCCATAGGCGCGCGCGTGATATGAATTTGGCGGTCGGCCGAAAACATTGAACATGAACAGTACAACTAGCTAGTGCATCAAATTCATCTACAAATTATTGTGCTGAATGTGAATACCGCAGGACTTCAGCTCAGTGTCAAGTGCTGCAGGTATTTTGAGCCTATTTCTCCACAGTGGCGGCTAATACGCGCATGGATTTGGGGAATTTGCCGCCCAATTTGCTGACCAAACGCAACGGACTTCTCTAGTGCAGCCACTGCCAGCTCAGTTACAGTACATGTACTGTGCCAGTCAGTCGCTCGTCGGCTAGCGGCTTAGGATGGCGGTCCTGCGGGCGACGTGCGCTAGAGAATCGTGGGACTCGTTTTTTGATCGATACGAGCGACGCAGGGACAGCGACCGGCCATATACTTACAACACTACCATGAAAAGAGCTCGGGCCTTATTGGATTGGGAAGGATTCGATGAGACAAATGTGAATGATGTAGACAGTTATGGCAAAACGCTGCTGATGCATTTCTGTAAATACGATCATATAATCAAAGCCTTGCTGGAGAGAAACGCAGATCCCAATGTTGCCTGTCATAACGGCTGCACAGTTCTTCATTATCTTTCTATAACTGGATATGCATATGATGCATACGAGTGTGGGCTAGAAGACGTAGATGACTCTTCAGATAGAACACATATTGCTGCTGCACTGATTAATCGTAGTTCTGCAGCGGCACTAGTCCATCGTAATGCACTTGGTTTCACGCCGTTGATGTATGCTGCTCACAACGATCGGGGGAGTCTCCTCGATTATTTGGTCACCGTAGACTCTATACCAAGAACCGAAAAGATAGATGCTCTTGAACTTCTTGGAGCGAAGCAACTGCTGTATGCATCTGGGCATTGTGATAACATGTATGGTGGATGGTATGAGCCTGATTATGGTTACGGTTATGATAAACTCTGTCAAGCCATGGAACTTCGGTACGAAAACCCAGAGGAATTATGTTTGAAGGAACTTCTGCCCCAAAACAGACTGTTCAACAATTATGCAGAAAGCCGGACGAGGGAAGAATTGTGGAAGATTGAGGATAATGGGCGTGCTCTGAGGGCAGAGGCTTACCTGATTTTGCAGAGGCTGATCCCCAAAGAGATGATGGTTAAATGGAATTCCGTGACTCAAGAGACTCATTATGATTATAGCACTTTCAAAGTAGCAGAAGTTTTGGGTAGTTTTGATGGTTCAGGTTGGGAAGAAGGTGTCGATATCCTTAATTTTCTTATCAGCCTTCATGCGGAATCAAGTAGCGCAGATCCTCAAAGGATTGTACAAGGAATAAAGACCTACTTCAAAGGAGTTTTGGAGCAGAGAAATGTTGGACGATTCTGTCGCCGTGTTGCATTCGAGGACATACATCGTATGCTGCAGGTAGTGGTAGACACAATTGTGATTCAGAAAAGAGAACCATCTCGCAATCATGTGTTTCAATGCTCCCGCTACCAGGAGATTCTGGATGGAATGGCATGGATAGTCTACACACTAGCCTGTCTTTATCCTGAAGATGAGGTGCTTGAGCCATTGATACAAGTTTTGGAGAAGCTAACTTCGTGGAGTACTCGATGGGCTCTGCATTCCACAGCCGAGAATCGTGAGGAAGACGGGAATAGCTTGCTGGGAACATGCAAGAGGAACACAAAGGATGGTTGTGATATCTCAGCCACTCATGCCGTGATCGTATCAGCTGCTGGTCATTCAGTTTGGGATCTCTTCCCGAAAACAGTTCATGTCGTGAAGAATGTGTTCTGTCGTGTCGTCACAGTGGATCGTGTCAATGCTGTGAACTGGAAGGGCTTTGAAATTGACAGACCTACCTGTATGTTTCACAAAGCAGTAGATTCTTGGTGCTCTCATCTGTTCCAGTATCCCAGACGTGCACACAAGACAAAGACAATTCAGACAGTGACAACTCTCCTGATCCAACATGGACTCTCCTGGAATCAGACAGACCACCAAGGTCGCACAATGACGGAAAAGTTAGAGCCACCATTGTATGGTTCTCAGACAATACGCTCTGCATTCAACGAAGCACACGAACTACTCGAATCGCTGAAAAGGTGTGATCTACAGGAACTTGCTGCGCGAGTGATCCGTAACTATCACATACCATATCGTGGTATCATTCCGAAACTGTTATACAAATTAATTGAGATCGAGTGAACAAAGTGCTACAACTTTCTGAGCAGTACACTAAGCATGTCTGGATCTAGACTTGTTTTTTGTTAAAGGCAGGTAACTATGAAAGTTTTCTTGCCCAATAGGAAGCACAAAGGGATTTATACACAACATAAAACTCGACATGAAATTTGCAAGTTACTATTTTTACCTGCCTGATAGCAATACATGTATCACCCAATATGGGTGGTTGGGTGGGGGCTAAAGTTCAGCCCTGTTTCCGAGTTAATAAAAACAATGTTTTGCCTACAGTATACTGTAAGTTCAGTTTCCACAGTGATTTTGTTGTATAGCTTTGTCAAATTGTTGTAATGTCAAAATTGGTAATACATGTACTCAACGCAAGTTACGAGCGTGGAGGTTGCTCCTTTATTTCGAGATCTAGTTTTCTTTATTACTTTGGATGAGTATATAAATGAAAAATAATCAGCTTTGTGTTCATAGTTTTGGTGCAGAACAAGTAGGAAAAGCAGTAAACAGATGGGTTTAATGCATGTTATATTTTGTGTGGTACATTATGTAAGGGTTGGCAATTTAAATCAGTGGTGATTTAAATCATGATTTTTTTTGAAAAAGTCTGTGATTTATATCAAATCGATTTATTGATTTAAATTACGATTTAAATCATGATTTAAATTGTGACTTAAATCATGATTTAAATCGTGATTTAAATCACCCTTTCAAAAAAAATCCTGATTTTTTTTTCCCAACCCTGCATTATGATTATGTGTACGTTTACAACGAGGTACCGGATATAATGAGGTAAAATCGGCGGTCCCGACAACCTCGCTATAACGGGGTTTCCCTGTACTGCTGATGTATTTAGCACTAGATTGCTTACTACATGTAGCATTACAAATTATGCAACTAGGTTTGTAAGTTAGCTTTTAGAGCTTCAGAAGAATGCTTACCTAGACCTATGAATTTCATGCAAAGTAAAACAAAACACTTTGCAAGTTTTGAACTTCATCAAGATGACTGCATCATTAAATGGTGTGGTCTTCAGTTACAAGTATGAGCTGCTGAGACAGAGAAAAGGGTTTTCAGAGAAAAGTGTTTCAGTGTGTTTTTATTCAAATTATGAATTTAGGGGGTTAGAATTGAGATGGGAAAGAGGTAAGCACATTTTTATTCAGGTACATGTAGGACTATAAAAATGAATAAATCTAAAGCTAAACTGCTAAAGTCTTCCAAATCTAATCTGTGTGCAGCTGAAAAGCATCTCAAGTTAACTGTAGGCAAATTTATATACATGTATATATTTTTTTTTGGGGGGGGGGGGGTAATCATAGACATAGTATT
>JZLH01S0032555.1:1384-18302 GCA_001188425.1 Eucidaris tribuloides
GCCTACTTATATCTAGTAGAGACAGTAAAATCATGCATAAACACCAAAAAATAAATGATATATATCAGTAAACTATCGAATAAATAAATTTCACAGCTATGTTTAAAGCTAAGAGACGGCTTCTTGAACTTAGATAGATCTACTCTATATTTTGCAAGTCCGAACCGCTTCACACAAAGAAAATATACTAGTGTATAAGCTTATATCATCTCAACATAGGTTCTGCGTAAACACTGAAAACCTACATCCGATGACGATTAGCGTCTCAAAAAACACAAACTAAGTTATGATTCGATGAATTGGATGTTCATTAGTGGAAATTATGAGCCAGTATTTATCATTTATTGCTTCAAAGTGGGATCAGTAGCGAATTCTATTTTGTTCATTGATCCAAGGACTTCATCCAAGCAACAACTTGAGATGAATAAATACACGTAACATGAGATTACACGATACAACCTTCAGCCTGATTCACTATATATCCGAAGAACTACAGGTGAAGTATCGCTCGCATCGCCAAGCGGGTGGAATGTAGCATACACTAAACACTGTCATACATGGTTGAATGCAAGCGACCCCCGAGGAGAAGAAAGATAGAAGAAGAATAGAATCACATGTAGATATAAAGTATCTAAAAAGAGTGTATCTAAATATCTCATAACATCAATATAATATTTTCAGTAAAATCATACGATAAAAAGGAAACAATACATACACTAAAAATTTATTCATGAGAGTCTTGTCTTGGCCACGATGGAATAACCAAAATTCAATGTATATCCAAATAATGGACGTAGCACCAAAAAGAAAACAAATCTTATACTGCCGGACCATTACAAGAATAAGTGGTAACAGTAAATAGAAAAAGTCAAATACAGATATAGGCATAAGAGAATAATGGTCAAGCAGTTAATCCTTTCTACCACTTTTCATATTTTGCCGGTATGGGCACTTTTGAATAACTCGAATTTAGCGAGGTAATTGATTAGCGAGTATATAAATTTGACTATTCACTAAACGCATTTTTTTATCATATACAGTAACATCTGATCAATACACATACATAATTATAATTACACTAATTATATTAAAAAAAAAACAATGGTTCATAGTTTCTTTTCCTTTAGCACTAAAACACTGCGAATTAATATATAATACGCACCATGTCTCAGCTTATTAGACAGCCTGATATAAATGTCCAAACATTCCCAAATTATTGAGTAATTGCTCAATATTCATAAAGTTAAGGACAATTTAAGTAGCAAGTGAATAAACAATTATATCCACTTAAAGTCGAAACATCTTTTCACAAATCGTGGCTATCTGTCAGAAAGTAATGATAGTCACATATGGAGGCCAAGTTCTCTGCAAAACAACATTCTTGCGGATATTTAGACATATATTACTTAAGCAGCAAAATTATTAAACAAAAATGAGAACATTATATCTTAATTTAAGAGTATTTTAATTGCGAGTAATAGATGATTTAAAGCCGTATTGTCATTACTCGGATTTAACATGTAATTACGAAATTGGGAAACTATTATATATCGAAAAACCATTTACTACACTCTGCTTTTAACCATATCACACATCAAAAAAGAAACATATGAAACCTGCTTTGTCATGCAGTGCAAGCCAATTTAAGTTAGCAAATGTTTTTCACATTAAATTTCAAAGTTGATAACAGGGAGGTGTGAGAGGGAGAAGCGGTAAACAGAGGAGAAAAGCCTAACGCACTCCCCCCAAGAAAAAAACACACACAGCAACAACGACAAAGACAATATAAAGAGGGGTGAGGATAGAGGGTGGTGGGGTGCGAGTGACAATAGATATCATAAAATACAAATATGCGCAGTGTTGGTTAGGGTAGAGATACATACTTTTTTATAATACATTTTGATTTGCATTAACAATGAAACTTGATATGTTACGCCATTCAATTAAATGAAAAAAAACCGCCTAAAAAACTATTCAATATATAAAAGGAAGTGCATCTAATATAAAAAATATCAATAGTTGAAAAATAAGTAAACTAGAGTATTGTTGAGTAAAACATATTTTCTGATACTTCAATCATTTATGCCATCGCGTTCCGCACATAACTGATTTAGGTTCGTTTTTTTTCTGACGCACTGCACTCCTGTAATACCTCTCCCCTGGGGATGGAGATAACTGACTATTGGTAAACTTGAACTACTACACGAAATCTATCAAGATTTAAAATACAGGCCAGTATCGGCTAAAAAAAGATCCTCCCCTAGTCTGAGATGGGTGACAGAAAGGAAACAACATTGCTCGGTCTTCATCCATCCACTGAGTGAAGAAAACAAGACAAAACGATGAAAAATTATTGATATGAAAGCACACCCACGTTAACTTTGGGTTTTCCATATTTTCAAGTAAATTCCAGGCTTTCTGTTCAATTATCAATTTAACACTTTTTTAGCCATATTTCAAAATAAATTCAGTTCTTGGTTCAATTTAATCAATTAACACATTTTAAAGCCATATTTCCAAGCTAAATCAGGTTATCAATTTATCCCAATATAACAACTTGATTTAATTAACACTTTTAGCCAATTCAAGTAAATTCCGTTCATTGTTCAATTTCAGTTTTGCACAATAAACGCACACTGAAACTTGCTGGAACCATGTGAAGGGATTGCTTTCATAAATGGATTAGATGATAGAAATAAATCCGCATGTTTTTAACAGTGCCATTAGATCTATAAATTCCGAACGAAGCTAGGTAAATCTGTTTCCATAATTTATGATAAATTCGAGGATTCATTACAAAATTAAAGGATCAACATGAACCAACAAAAATTGAAACCTCAATGTAAAATATAAAACATTAGAGTGTACTTATTAGATCAAAAGGGTCAAAATCAAAAGTTATCAACACTTATAAAGATTTGTCTGCTTCAATCAAAATATGTCCAAATGCTGTTATCATCTAATGCATCATATTTTGTGATAAATTAGGTTTTCATAGCAGATAAATAAATGCGTTGACATGATCCTCAAATCATTGCACGCATAAAATACACTTAACTCATTGTAGCAGTATCTTTTAATTAATAAAGGGTCAGAATCAAAATTATCACCATTATACACATTTTGCCATTGAATCAAATATACAAATTCTCATTTACTCAAAGCCAATAAAAGCCGAGTCCCTTGCCTGTTCATTCCACTAGAAAAAACGAACTTCTTCAAACATTATCAAACTATTGTTATCAAAGAAAACATCTAACATCCTAAACAAAATACGAAATCATACGAGTGTTCTGTAAGTTAATTTGGAACGAACTGAAATTCACAACTTCCTGTAAGAAAAGCATCTCCCAAATTGTACATCATTGGGGTCTTCTGACCATATCAGAAAGTATTTTATGGTAGGGCTTGAAAGCGAATTCCATCGTAATACATCAGCATCAGAGGTCTACCGCTATCATGATATACAAAAAGCAACGATATCCCTGTTACTTTCCTTCGGTTGAATAGGGAATGATAAGAAAAATGCAATAACAATTACTGCAACATGGCGGATATTATGTTAGCTTCCAATTAATCCTGTTGAGTGACAATGATTATGTAAGAGTTATAAAAAGTAAAATGTCAATTCCAAGATCTTCAAATAATTCATTGCTGATATGTAGAAAGGGAAATCATTTTCGTATTTTCCTGTTTTAATGTGAGTATTTACTGTAAAAATAGTAACACTGACTTCACAATAATGTGGAAAAGGGGGGAAAATTTTAGTAATTAGGTTTTTGTGGTATTGTTTGTGTGCTGTGTGTGTGTAGTTGCTGGCTGTGTTTTGTTGGTGTGTTTGTGTCTGGTGTTGTGTGTGCTTGTGTGTGCTTGTGTGTGCTTGTCTGTCTGTGTGTCTGTGTAGTGTACATATGAACATGTGTAAAATGACAGTTCCTGTTATTAAAACACAAAATGAAATTTGTGGGCTGTGATTACTTACCAGCATTTGCCATAATGATTTCAAGGAGTATAGTTATCTTCTTGGTCTGAGGTGGTATATACATGTTTTTTAATTCCAAATTCCAAAGGGAATGCAAAAAAAAAATGTAAAAAAATATTATTTTTAAAAAGTTAACCAGTGGTTAACTTTTAGAGTTTAGAGAAACACCAATCAATATTGGGAGTGTTCTTCAATATCTTCAAACAAGTCTTAAATTGCATTTTTGTTGCATTATGTGATATTAGCATGTTTTGTAATTGTCCTGGCATGTTGCAACCAAATCCCTTCCAAACTTTGAGTTTGTCTGTGTGTTTGTCTGTATGTTCAATACTTGAAATTAAAAAGGACAGTTTCATAAGAATTTTTGTCTCTGTAAACAGATTGAAAGTAAGTACAGTAATATGTGTACATATGTAGCTAAAATTTAGTGAATCCATTGGGATAAATAAAAAGATCAAAAGCTAGATCAGCTGATCAGGATGTAGATTGAAAGAAATATGGTTTACACTAGAAGATAGGAAAAGATACATGAAGGTACACAGACAGATTGATAGCTAAAATTACGTACATGTACACAGTAAATACATACAGATACCAAAAGATATATTACAGATTTGAAAGATATATGTGGATCAAAACTAAGTCTGTTGTGCTAGATAGGTAGAAAGAAACATAGTAGATCTTAACTTCATGTGTTATTCTCATTAAAACACTCAACCGTACTGATTTTACTGATTTTTGTCCTTTTTTCAGAAATATAAATGTGTATACTGTATATATGTATACATACATACGTACATGTATATATACATATATACACTGTAGTTAGACAGATACTGATAGATATAAATATATAGATAGATAATAGATAGATAATAGATAGATAGATAGATAGATAGATAGATAGATAGATAGATAGATAGATAGATAGATAGATAGATAGATAGATAGACAGATAGATAGACAGCTATTATTAGATATGAATCAATGTATACACATACGTTAACAGTATGTTCTCAATGTATAAGTCTACCATACTCCCAAGTTGTCTTTCTGGCTGTATGTGACCTATATGTGATTGCTTACTTCCCATTGGCATTAGTGATGTAGCTAAATGAGCCTGGCCGGGTAATCAGCCATGTTATTTTGAGGATCTCCAAACTTCCTGACTTCACTATGTACAATTTGGTTTGTTGCTAGACTCATTCAGACCATCAGGGAACTATTTGATTTTGTTTTCAGACTTGTAACTGTAAGCTTTTGTTGTGAGCAGTTGTATTTTTTTTCTATCCCATTATTTATTTAGTGGTTACAACTATATAATTATGCAAACTAAAACTAATTTGTAATAATTTTGTATTTTATTATTTGTTTTATATATATATATATATATATATTCCCATTATTTTGTTTATTTATTTATCTATTTAATATTCATTTTTCTATTCAGATTTTTCTTTCTGTCTGTACTAATTTATTTATTTATTTATTAATTAATTTAATTATTAATTTATCTATTCATTCATTCATTCATTCTTGTGTCATTTAATCACCTATGTTATTTATATCTATTTTATTGTACAGCAGTTTTGTTCACTTCTTTGTTACAAACAAAAAATAGATACTGACATATGAGCCTGTTGGACACTAAGAAGAAAATATCTCTGGCTGGGGTCTATGGAAAATGTGTATTATATTGAAATGAAATCATCTCCACTGGGTTAAGGTACAGTTTAGGTTACAAAATTAACAGAAATTATCTGAAATATCCTATGAAATAATTATAAAGTTCTATTAATTACCATATTGTATACTGTAAGAGTAGGTTAGAAACATTGTGAAAAATTGTTCTTGACATGTTTATTTTACCATCATGCTGATTGTCCCTTCTCAGTTTTCACATTATTACTATAGTGCCCCTCAACTTCACTCAGTTATTCTCTGATATAATGTGATTTTTGTCAGCAAGCTATTTTTAAGCGACATGATTACTTCCAGAGTGACGTTGGTATCATTATGACTAACAACCTCTCAGAAATGGCCCCTCCAAAAAGACAAAACAAATTATAATTATTGGCTCAGTTTCACAAGTGCTGTTTGTGTATTTTCCATCTAGTCCCACACTGATCTGATACAGTGATGAAAGTCGCATCTGCTCCCATGATTCTGAACAAAAAAAATGTCTACCATGGCCTGGGAAAGCCCCATGCATCTTTATTTTTCTACATTTTTAACCAACACACTGTGGTTTACCTTTGTGTAATAGATCATGACAAACATTACATTGAGTCATCACGTCTGCACAGTCGTTAGTTGTCATATGCGGCACTTGTGCCGCAACTTTTGGCAAGTTTGAAGAAAAGGATTAGGCATAGTTCAGTGGATTTGTCATGAGATAATTAATGATCTATGTACCTAGAGGGGTAAGTATTTCTGTCTTGAAGTGATAAGTTGGTTTGAGAGATGTAGCTCATACTCAGTAACAATGTAATTAAAGATGATAAGACATCATTAATTAGCTATATCAAATTGATCTGATAGGTCCGGTTTTAACATTTTCACTTTATTGTAAATTATCACTTACAGTAATTTAAATTTACAACTGAAAAAGGGAATAGTGCTGCTATAGAGTCATATTAATAATTCATGTACTCCTACATTAAGCTCAAATTATAAAATGTGAATTTATGCCGAACTTCTTTTTTTATCATAGGCACTTTTGATGTTTGTTATAAACCTACCTCATACATACTTCTAATTGTGAAGACTATCTACAAATAGTGGGATAGAAAGGATTGATATTCATAAGATGGAAATATTTTGACCAAAAGCCCTTATCTAACATCCAAAAGAAATACATTTATATGCAGAAAGATTACTTGTTCCTAAAAGTTTGTGAAATGATTAAAGAAATTTAAAAACAAAACAAAAGCAAAAGCAAAATTATTATTAAATGAATGAAAGGGACAAAAACAAAATTGTAGAGTGCATTAGATGGGGTGAATTTTAGGATTTTCTTCAACCATCTAAGATCACAATCTGCTTACTAACAGTTCTGATCATACAATGAAAGCCTAAGTGTTTCATCAAATGACTTCACTATTTACCCTATTTTGTAGGGGGATGTGTAGAGTATAATTATGATGATAAGATATGTTATAGTAACAGTACATTCAGATAAATCAATGGAACTATATCATGGAACTTGGCAAGTTGAAATTCAGGTCAGAAATTGTTTATATACAAACCTTTCTTGCAGTGTAACATAATTGCATGTAAACAACATGAATGTAACCAAAGTATATTTGACAAGATGGTTTCAGTTGGGAGCAATCCAAAGTGTTTCAAGAACCAAATGAGTTGAAGGGGAAAGATTATGCTATGCCAACATTAAATTAAGATATGACCCTGATTAAAATTGAATCCTTGTAAAGCTATATCACTGCAATCTACCATCATGTGTGTCTAACCAAGCAGAAACACATCGCCGTGAAACTTTCACAGGAAAAAACCTTGAACAGAAAACCTGATTGTAGAATCATTCCAAACTAAATTGAAGACTGCTCGTAATCATGCTATTTCTGTTTAACTCTTAACATGCCAAAGTTGCAGATCTGCACCACATAATACACGTAAAGTCCATAGAGGTTTAAATCCTCTGGCGTGTTGAGAGTAAAAGGTAAATAACATGATTGGGGTAGTCGTCAACTTGAGATAAAACTATTCTAGAATCAAGTAAACTATGCAAAGATTCTTCTGTGAAAATTTTGTAGTCAAAAGTTGACTCGTTTTAAAAGAATTACCATTAATATGGCTTATGACAGACAAATTTGTTGTGTAGCTTTCTATGGGATTAATTTCTCTTGAGGCACAAGAGAAATGCAGTATTGGTATGCTTGATTCTCCTTAAGTAAACAAATTCAAGACAATTCCTTTCAGCCAGAAGATACACTCCAGCTGATGTATAAACTAGTATATCTTTCAACCAGTTTGGTTCTAGAGGCATTTTTTATTTCTCCCAATCAAGTCACTGCCCTTTAATATCAGGAGTGTCAATTTCATGCCTTTAGAAAGTATTTAGCAACCTTGAAGTCTTTGATGTTGCAAACCCAGAAATAGAAAACACATTTCATGTTGTGATGACACCTGTTTCAGGGAGTTAGGGGAGGGGGACAAGTTATCTCGCAGAAGGGATGACAGAGGGAAGAGGAAGTTACCGGACATAGAGTCTGAATCCCAAGGTGTCATCACCCTATCTTGTGATGCTTACTCCTCCATTTATTTTTTCACACCCTGTCTGATACCAAATCCAGGTTAGATTTCCATTCATAGATCCAATGTTTTTAGGAGTACATTAGATTACTGGTGGTTTTGATAAGTCGTCTTGTCACAGACCAAAAGCTTGACTGTGTTTGACAGATTATAGAAGTGTAAATAGGACTTATCCTTAGAGTTTTTTATACCTCACCCATCCACACCAACACTACAACTGTAAATATAGCCTTTTCATGTAAACACACAATACTAACCATGTTTAAATGTTTTGACATTAAGTTTATTGTGCTGTCCTCACATTTAATATAATCTTTTCTGGACTTTTGACAATTTAGAATTGGTAGTATGTATACCAGTTGTACACTTTTTTATACTTTATAATTTGACTGGACCTTGGTGGTGGTGATGATAGCACTTGTGATAGCAGTAGTAGTAACAGTAGTAGCAATAATAGCCTAAAGTAGCAATCATTAATACTTCATCTCCTTGTACTACTACTACTACTACTACTACTACTACTACTACTACTACTACTACTACTACTACTACTTCTACTTCTACTATTACTTTTTCTAGTACTGTTACTACTACTACTGTTACGTCTTCTACTGCTACTACTACAACTACTACTACTACTTCTACTGTTACTACTACTACTACTACTGTTACCTCTTCTACTGCTGCTACTACTACTACTACTACTACTACTACTACTACTACTACTACTTCTACTTCTACTATTACTTTTCTAGTACTGTTACTACTACTGTTACCTCTTCTACTGCTACTACTACAACTACTACTACTACTGTTACTACTACTACTGCTGTTACCTCTTCTACTGATACTACTACAACTACTACTACTACTACTGTTACTACTACTACTACTACTACTACTACTACTACCACCACCACCACCACCACCACCACCACCACCACTTCTATTAATAATCCAACATATGAGTTTTTACTTTAAATTTCACCGCTCCAAATTGTAATAGCATGGACCTCTTCTACCAAATACTACTAGTATTAGTACCCTGAGAGTACTATATAATTGTATCCATTTCTGTCGCACTCATTGTCCTTTTACTTTTTATTTGACCTTATTAGTAAAAGTAGCTCATCCTTCTAAGTAAACTGCAGGAGACTCTTTATATCTTTAAGGCCAAACTGACTTCTTTTGAGATTGGAACAGGAAGTCAGTGTCCAAGGATAAAGACAATTTTTTTTTTCAGAGTGACTATATAGGTCAAGCCATGACTGTACTCCTGGGTCTTATGTCACCGCCCAATAACCTACCTCCTGAAAAATATGAAAAGACAACATAGGTGTATACAAAATCCTCTAAAAGCTAGGAAATGGCAAATGATTCAGGAATCTGCAGTAGATTCAACTGCGTTCTGCATATATAATGGCACACACATATTTCATTGATAGTGATGCCCTTTTTCATGAAATTTTGTCTTCTGTAAGGCTTAGTGATATGTTATCTTGTGTGTTATACTCCGGTTCTGACTGCAATAAACATTTAAAGATTGGGTTCACGACTTGCATGCCAAAAAATGGTAAAATGAATGAAATCAGCTAAAATCATTCACAATGTGAAGATTAGTATAAATCAACACCTCTCATAGAACCTTTGGATAGAATATGTAGTTTTGGTGAAAATCTGGACGATTAAACTTCAAAATTTGCAATGTGACGGCCCATGCTTTTACAATTCCATTACTTCCAAATTTGTCCCATCGGCCACTAGCTGAAGGTCATGTAGAGCTCAGCAGATTGACCATATTAGCGTACGTAGTCAACCTTCTACTGGTCATGTGAACATACACATAACCGTGTTCTGCAATTTGAGCCAAATTTAAACACATGGAAAGAACAATATTCTGGTAGCATTTCGTTATTAGTTTTTCTCATAAAACAACAAGTTCATGACCTATGGATTTCAAACTTTCCCCACACCATTTGTAAGTACTTAAAGTGATAGGCTAACATTGTGGAGCTTCAATTAAAAAAATTGTCAAATTTTGATATCTGAACTACATAGTAGTGTTCATATGGACAAATAAACACCCTAGGCCTAGAATACAAAAGTTTGGAAAGTTACACTGCCAATGGCAAGTTATGCATGAATAAAC
The DNA here is from genome assembly GCA_001188425.1 of Eucidaris tribuloides. NCBI lineage: Eukaryota > Metazoa > Echinodermata > Echinoidea > Cidaroida > Cidaridae > Eucidaris > Eucidaris tribuloides. The sequence continues at coordinate 11,788 of JZLH01S0032555.1, forward strand.
AATTAAAACTCAGGGTGAGTTTTATTAGCCTAGGTGTACACACAGTAAGTCTATGGGAGGAAATGGGAAGGTGAATCCGGTCAACTTACAATTTTCACTTTTTTAGAGCACTAAATAATCGTTTTTAAATACAATTTTTTTCAGGGCTTCATTTTCAGACCTCATCAAAGACACTGGTAGCATGGGGAATCATGTGGCTCGGATTTTTTTAACTGTGGTAAATGTTAGCCAATACCTTTAACTACCGTTTGGTAATTATTATGAAGGAAAGTGATGGTCTTGCAAATTCTGATCCCCATCTTTAAAGATTACATCAAATGCAGGGATAATTTGAGTTGGGGGGGGGGGGGTTGAACTTTGTTGATGGATAATCAAATTAAATGTAATTAGTATCAGTTTTATCTTTCTCAGACTTAGTCATGCTCAATTGACATGCTGCCATTATTGCCCTGGAAATTTTTTTTTATTTTTTTTTTCTCTTTTCCAAAAAATATAGTTCAAGAAGAATCCGAGAGTTTGTAGTTGCAACCCGACACTTCTTTACAGAGCTAGTCATTGCATATTACATTTCGAATGACTACTCCCTATCCCTGACCAATCTGTCTATAAAATATTAAGAAATGCCAATTTGTATGAGGACAGTCGTCCCACAAAACCATAAGCCTACAAAATAGGGACCGAAACTGGATATGAGATTGTCATCGAAACAAAGAAATGAAATGGAAATTAATACTTTGGCCGTTGAATTGTCATGGTCATGGGAATTGCACATTCATTTTGAGTCAAAACCGCAAATGAGTGTTTCTGAATTTTCATTAAATAAGATTGACCCCATGTCTTTCTGGTATATGCTTGAATTAGAAAATTACAGTTAGCGGCATAGGTGTAAATTTGTTCTGTCTTCTTGCAGATCTCAAAACTATTTTTGAAAAAGAGGTTGATTTTGTAGACAACTTGGTATGTCGACTTACAAATAATTCTAAAATTTCAAGATACTGCGTTGAATTTTTTCATTACAGGGATAATTTTTCCACTAAAACCCCCCAAAATTTGAGAGTTTGTAACTGCAATCTAGCACTTCTTTACACAAGTAGTCATTGGATATTTCATATTAGTTATCTGTTCGCTTTACCCCCATCCTGATCCATCTTGAAATTATAAAGTAATGCTAATTTGTACAAGGACAGTCGAGAGACAAAACTACGAGCCTGCAAAGTAGGTACTGAAATTGGATACGAGATTGTCATAGAAACGATAAAGTGAATGGTAATTAATACATTGGCCGTTGAATTGTCATCGTCATGGGAATTGCACATTCACTTTGAGTCAAAACCACAAATGAACGTTCCTGAATTTTCGATTTTAGAATTGACCCTCCATCTTTCTGGTGAACACTTGTATTAATAGATTACGTGGAGAGGCAGAGAAGTAGTTGTGCTCTGGTTTTTGGTATGGATCTCAAAACTTTCTTTTGAAAATAGGGTTGGTTTTGGAGACAACGTGATACACAGATATTAATAAATTCTGATAAAACTTCAAAACTTTGGAGTTAAACATTTTCGTGGTAAGGAATCACCAGTGACTTCAAGTCTCCACTCCCTTAACCCCCCCCCTCCCCCCCCCTTACTTGGGTAGACTTCACAGGGTCATTTTCAACTTCCTATTAAGCGCATTGTGTTTACTTTGGATGTAGAAGTATTAAGTACAGTGACCTGTAGATGTATGTGACTGTATAACTGCAGTCCCTTGAGAAATAGCCAGTATTTGTCATTTGGCAAAAATGAGATGAAGGGGGTTGGGGAGGGGAGGGGGATGTCAGCTGCTCAGTTTGCTGTAAGAATCTTTCTAGATCAAAAACATTGGTTTGGGTGATCTAATTATGTTGTTTGCCAGGAGTTTAACTACAGGTTAGTTATTAACATGCTTAACTTTCTTAACCCCCATTTTATGATTGGGAAAGAACTATTTTGTTATTTATTACATCTTTTCAATGCTAATGAGGATTTCACATTATTTCGTTCTTGCTGGTATCTTATTTTTGTGTGCTCTCTCCCATCCTTTACAAACCAGTGATGTTATAATTACTGTGAGGTATATTCAGAACAATGTAGAATTAAGTTAATCAGTTAACATGTAAAGAGTCCAGAAAAGGTGTAGGTTTTTTAAAAATCTTGGGACACTGCAAAATTCTGATTTCATTTCTCCATGAGAACCTTATTGTTCACATTGGACCCCCCCCCCCCAAAAAAAAAGAACCAATTAGAATGAGCACCGTATGGTATGTGTATGTGTATGTGTATGTGTATGTGTATGTGTATGTGTATGTGTATGTGTATGTATGTGTATGTGTATGTGTATGTGTCGGTTGTCTAAAGTTATTGTTAATGTACTAAGTAGATAAAAGCAATTAATTGCAATTCTTATTGGGAAGCGATTAATGAAAGCAATTGTAAGTCTAATTGCAAGGCAAGGTATTTTTTCAGCATAATTGCAATTAGAAATATGACACCAGTACAATTGAGAATTTGAGTATGTACATAATTTCATACATTCCTGTAACTGGCCAACATAGCATCCTTCCCATGGTGCATCAGTCACAACAAATGAAATCTGACTTGCTAAGTGACCTCCCATGTTCTCCGTAAATATGATGTGCATGTACTTTTCAGAACATTACCGTAGCTTATGTGCCAAAGCACACTCGGACACCGTGAAGAGAAACGCATTAATCTGGTACTAAAATCTGTTTCCTTGATTGCTGATCTCTGGGATATGATTAAGTCCAGACCCCTTGCGTCAAATGTACTAATTGGGAGCTCACATGCAAGTCATATAAATAGACGACAAGTGTCAAATCTCCTTCGCCGTGTGTGCGAGAGCAGGAAATCTTAGCGCAAATATTGAGTTTCTTCATGTGTCAAGGTAAATCTGCATCGGCTGTTACTGAATAGAGTTCAAGTTACCTTTTTTTGCTTGCTTGTTTTGCTTCTGACCTGTATAATGAGTAGGTTTGATAAAGCATTAAAGATTGTGTACTAGATTACAAGTTGTCAACAGAAACGTCTCTCATCAAAGCGACGGGTTGAATTTGGTTTTAGAATTATCATTTTTTTAAAGGGGAATTCCTCCCTGACGTCAACTTGGTTTTAATAAAATATAAAGAAAAAAAAGTTGGTTTTAATAAAAGCATAAAAATGAGAGAAACATGTTAATGAAAGTTTGGTGAAAATCTACAAAAGGATAACAGAGTTATGAATTTTTTAATTTTTTTATTTTGTGGATGTCACATACTAGCAGCTCTCCCATATGTCATGTAATACACAGTCCATAAATAACCAGTTTTTAATGGTTCATGTTAATTGATTTTCTTTTCATAGAAGCAGGCATGAAATAATGTTTCTGATTATATGTTGAATGCACAGATAAAATCATTTTTAATTTTCTTAAAAAAATGGCAATTCATGGAATTTATATTACATGACAAAAGGGGGGAGCTGCTCATATGTGTCATCACAAAATTAAAACCTTAAAAATTCATAACTCTTGTTATTCTTTGCTGGATTTTCACCAAACCTTCATTAATATGTTTCTCTCATTTTCTGCTTTTATTCAAATCAACTTGATGTCAGGGTGGACTTCCCCTTAAAAAAAAAAGGTGTATTCATGAAAGATTAGGCCTACAACGTCAAGTTCAAGCAAACAGTAAACTTGAGTGTGCTTGATTTTATGATCAGGCATTTGTGTTGAATTTAATTTTGGTTTCTATAATAACAGTTGTTCTTGTTTTGCATTTGAACCCAGCATTAATTTAAAGGTTATGCTCTTATTGTTTAGCATCTCTGTTGCATTTTTTGGATTGTATAAAGTATGTTTTTGATTATTGAGCATGTTTGTGGCATGTTTGATTTGTTTTGTTGGAAATAGAATAATGATAACAATGAGGTACACTTTGGCAGAGCTGTAGTACCAGTCCACGAGTAAGTATATTAGATGAAATAAAAATACTTATTTGTTATAGGTGCAAAGGAAATCCTAAATCATCATACACAATATTGAATTTGTGTTGCCCTAAACTGGTAACTGTTATAGAAATGTAGGTCAGTTGAAGAAAATTGCTGTTTATTGTCACACGTGTCAAAAGTCTGGTCATAGCAGCTGTATGAAAAGGCCCCTTGAAGCATGATGTCATAACAGCATCTCCTAGCAACGAATGTCTGTTTGCCTTAAAAGCTTAACGAGTCACAGTGGTAATAATAATAAAACTTCATTTTGTTTTTAACATTCAATTTGGAAAGGTTCACTGTTCATGCTGGTTTTTATTCTGTCATCAGTTTAACAGCCATGTGTTAGATATTTTTCATCTCCCACCTGTAATGACTTTGCACTCATTTTGATGTTTCAAGTGACTGTGGTATCACCTGTCAATTTGTCACCCGAATTACATTTGTAAAAATAACTCATTCATCTTTGTTGTATTTTTGTATGTATATATTTCTGTTATTATTAGATACTCTTGTGTATTTGTAAAATGATTTGCACAGAATTCATTTCATTGTTCCTGGTCATTGACCACACACTTTGACACATATACATTACAATTCTTTTACATCCTGAATATATTTTCTGTTATGATGTTTTCACATCTTCAATAGATTGTGTCAATTTAATGTTTTTCGTGGGCAATTGGTTAATAATTAACTATTGCATTTTGTTGGCTACAACACTGCACTCCAAATGTTTATATTTTAAATTTGGATGTCTATATCCTGAGTATTTGTTTGGTTTTTCAATTATATGGACAATTGGTCCTGTTTTGTATTGATAAATTGCAATGTTTTGCTGTAATCATTTTTGGCAATGTCACTTTCGAAAATGTGGTAAATATTAGATAAAAACAGTGAATTATTTCAATTTGTTATTAGAATTATGAAATAAAGCAATTCTCCAAAATAAAAAATAAAAAAATTCTCAAAACTAAAAAAAAAATAGACACTGAATGGCTGTAAAACTGTGAATAACTGAATCTACAAGTTTATATGTCAAGTTCTTGAGAATAGTTTTGTTTTAAGATCAATAATAAAACATAGCACATGTATAGCACATCTAATAACTGAATTTGCCAAAATTCAACATGTTGTTTGAGCCAGCTTGAAAAATATTCTGACAAAATATCACACTTCTGAAAACCAAATTATTCTTGAGCAATAATGAAAACATTATCAATCGTAGTTAAATTAAATATAAAATCTAGTAAATGCCATATATTTCAATATCAATCGAAGTTATTGGACTGGAAAAGTTTGTACTTTGCTAGTGACATGTTAAAAATCAACCTTCAAAATGTGGTGTAATGGTATTATATCATCCATTACCAAATCCTGTTTCTTTTGATATTAATCTGTGTTTATTATTTGATTGTTTACAGCTCCAGCAGGTATACCCCCACCCCCAGCCCCACCCCCACCACCGGTCGCAGCTGTCCCTATATGCAGGACATTTAAGGTGCAGTCCAAAGTAAAAATGAGGCCGTTCCACTGGAATAAAATCTCTAATATCCTGGTGAGTATATACAATGACTTGAACAAATAGCCAGCGTTATTTTAATAGTTCTGTGATCATCATCATTACAGCATTTAACAGGCTAAATTTAAGGGACATTTGTATGTCATGTTAAAGGTAAATGACACGATTGGTGGTAGTCCTCAACTTGGGGTAAAATCTATTCTGGAATCAAGTAAACTATGCAAGGATTCTACTGTGAAAAATTTGTAGTAAAAAAAAAACTTGACTCATTTTAAAAGTACTTCCATGAGTATGCCCTGTCACAGACAAATTTGTTGTGTAGCTTTCTATGGGATCAATTTCTGTCCAGGCTCGAGAGAAATAAAGTCCTGGTAATGTGCATGCTTGATTCGCCTTTAGAGTAAAAAAAAATTGAAGGCAAATCCTTCCAGCCAGGAGATACACTCCATCTGGTGTATCTTTGGTATATCTTTCAACCAGTTTGGTTCTAGCAGTATTTGTTTTATCTCTTTCAATCATGTCACTGCCCTTTAACAGACACTACACTACACACTACACGTACACACGCTACTACACGACACTACACACACACACACACACACACACACACACACACACACACACACACACACACACACACACACACACACACACACACACACACACACACACACACACACACACACACACACAGACACAGACATATACACGCACACATACACACATATCCTTCCTCCCACTGATCTGTGGGATACCTCTTTGTTCTGGCCTGGTGTATTTCTACTCCACAAGACTGACAGAATAATTGCATTGGGGCCTATTGTTTTATATACCCCATAAGACTCCTGTTGTAAGACCACACACACTAACACACATGAACACTCACATGCACAAATAAACACCATGTGCACAAAGTGACTTACATAATGAGTCAAAGAAAAACATGTACTCAAATTACCCCCAAACATAGCACTGACTAGAATGTAAAAATA
>JZLH01S0032555.1:23751-34922 GCA_001188425.1 Eucidaris tribuloides
AGTCTTCAGTCTAATTGGCATAGCGCCCGCTACGACGGAAGGCAGCGCAGTTTCGCGCAACCGGTATGGCACTGTGCGAAGGCGCCTTCTACACGTACGGTTTTAGCGGGACGGTGCAGCGAACAGGGAAAGGCTTGTAGGGGCAATCCCCTACTGTACATTAACCGATGTAGAAAGGCATCGTAGTTGAATTCATCACGCATTGGCTTTGTCATTTTTGTTTGAAAACGTATTCAGATCGGCTTCTAACTTGGCAGATATTTGCAGAAAAGAATTTTTCACGGAAACATGATGGAGTTATGACTACTGAACCATCGTTTTCTGGTAATCAACAACTGTTTAGAGTCATATGTATTCACAAGTCTATCTCTCAACTGTGAGACCTGCGTGATTATTATTTTTGTGTGACATGATTTCGGGTACCCAGGTACCTGCTCGAAAATTCCGGCGGGTACCCGAAGAAAAAAATACCCGAAAATCCCGCCCTTAGAAATAAGACGTTCAATTTATGAATTGTCATTTTCCAAAGAAAACCTGTGTACATGGCTCTTAAAAGACTTGAGCCCTGTACTAGAAATTGTTCCAACGTCATTGTCTGGGAGACTGTTTCAGACCTTAGAAGCTGTATGAATGAAGCTTCTGTATGATGAATTTTTGCAGCCAAAATTCAGTCATCGTGTTTGGGAGCAGAAGTACTGCCCTGGTGACACACATCCTTTTTAGGGGCAAAGGGAGCATTTCATTTGAGTCTTTTCGACATTGTTTGGCATGCATTTTTACAGGACACAAGCAGCTGTGACCCGACACCTATAAGTGGTTACTATGTTGAACATGGGTAGATCCAAGAAAAAGCCAGTTCACAGTTTTCAGGTGTCCCACATAACCCTATGATACTGCAGATCTTTGAAGAGTAGGATAGGTCTTTAGTGAGGCGTTAGAGAGTATGCACTCATGTATAGTAGTGATGGAGGACTGTATGAATGGCTTTTGTTATTAGTTCAGAGAAAAGAAACAATGTTTGCAATGATAAAAGTATTTCTGTAACCTTAAGATCCTGGCTTGCACGTTTCCATCTGTGATATACTTCAACAGTTCTTATTTCCATGCAAAGTTCATTTTTGTTCACACAGAGGATAGAGATGAAAACATGTAATGAATCAATACATAGGAATGAACTCAGCTCATTTCTTTGAGGAGTTCATGTTCAGGAATTTAAATTAGTGACACTGTCTTGAAAGTCGTCCAGCCCTGTAAATGTTATTCTTCAACCGTCGTCTGTCTAATAATTGATTGCATCACACTCATCTGAGTCACACCTCTGAACCTCGTCCAGGCTAATTAACCTTCATTGCGATGCTATGATAGGATACGACTTAATGAGTGTGAAATACACGCCTCCATTTAATTGCGTTACCTGTGAAATATATAACCCAGTGAAGGCTCCAGTAGCATGCCTGGATCTCAGCCTCAGCAGGGGTAAACTCTTTTTAAAATGATACTTTTACTTTTATTCTTGTTCTAACCTTTTTAAATTTATATTATCAGTATATCGTTATTTTCATTATTTTTTTCTGCTATGTTGCTGTTAGGGGATCTGAGATAAGAAGTTTCCCCTTGCCCCACCCCCCCCCGTTCCCCAACCGATCAGTGGTTAGACTTGTGGAGGGCTTACCCCAGGGCATCTGATCACATTCAATTTCCATCTCATTGCAAACTAATCCTGGATAATCTGTTGGAACAAGATGTGGTTTTGAAAATTGTTGGTCGGAAAGAAAATTGCTAAATTAAAAGAATTAATGTTAGTTTAAATGTTAATGACAAAGTTATAGTCACATGATTAACTTTCAATTCAGATGGTAATCCACATTATAAATACCTGTCATGTCCATAAGAACTTGATTTGGGGTGGTTTTAAATCTCTGCTGTTGGCATAGTTGTGGTTGTGACTTTTAATTAGTGTCTGTAAATGTTACCTTTTGCTGCCAAATGTAATAAGGTACACTGTAGGTTGGAGAGGAAGATACATGCAGAGAAATTAGCACTGTATAAGCATACATGCAACTATCTGTGTTGGTTCACATTTTATGTAAGCACTAATTCACGCACACCATTATGAGTGTCCTTGTTTGCTGGCATTCGTGGCTAGATGCAGGCATGAGTTTAATTGTTGTGAACATCATTTTAAAGATTTGTTCTTACTGTAAACTACTCAAAACTCAGCTTCTGCTCGTTTGTTTGCCTGTGCCAATAGTGCCCAAAATCCAGTACTCTCCAATAACATTATGTGGTTTGTGTAAATATGTACCTAACAATATTAACTCTACAGTGACCTTATAAATCCCGAGTACGGAAGTAGATTTTCCCATTTCTTGGCACTGTCAGTGGGTTGGATAAAGGCATGACCCTTTTTCCACTGCTTGTCAAGCAAAACCCCATTTATAATCAAACATACTTTTTGTACTACATCAAGAACCTGAAAGTCCGGTCTAGTGGTTTTCAATATAAAAGTTGCATGATTTACCATAAATGTGGTTTATGAGTAAACAATAATCAAAACATTGTTCTTGATTGATAGATATGATTATTTTCTTAGAGTAGACTATTTAAGCCAATCTACTTCTTTCACCTCCCCCCCCCTAAAAAAAAAAATAAATAAATAAGTAACTAAACATAAATGTAAATTTAGGAGTATCATACGCATGTTTAACTTTCCAAATTCATAATGGGAATTGTTTATAAAATATCTTTTTCAGACTCAGAGTAAACGTGAGGTTTAAATGATGGTTTGAGTCTTAAATCAGTACTCTGCCATGACTGTACAATCTCTGATCACTGGACCATAGTAAAGTCTGCACAAATATGTGTTACATCCACTCTCTATAAAGTATCACTAGCTCAGCTGCTACCAATACATTCAAACCAATTTTAATCACAACAACATTTCTTATGCTCTTGGGTTTTAACACATTTACACTCCTGGGTATAGAGAGAGGTCATGCAGATGTAGTGTCTTACCCCAAAATACACCCAGAAGCTCTGGGGTTTGGAATTGCCCTCAGATATACATGTAAGGGTCAGTGGCTGGTGAATAACGCTCAAGTTATCATATGGTAGCCAGAAATCTAGAACTTGTTGGATATTTCAGTATCTGACACTACAAAACTTGTTTAGGACCTGATCAGATTTCCTTAGCCTTCTGTTTCTTTTCCAGAAACTTCTTTATGTGATATCATATTCTTTATTTGATATTATATTCTGGCGGGGGATATACATGTGATGAATGTTTCCATCGCAATTTGCCCTCGCTATTACAGGAAGTCTCGTCACTGGGGATTCTGTCATTTCCTCCTCACGTTTTCCTCGACAAAGTCGCGGTCGTGCAACCAGCAAGCGTGTGATTAGCTTTTCTCTATGGAAACATCTATGAGACTGGAAAAGATATATGCACACACTTACAGACAAATACACTCACGGATAAGCCAGACACAAAGACACCTACATACGGAGGCAGACCTTCATAGAATAGACACAGACATCAAAACATCTATATGGAATTAACTACTTGTAGTAGTGCATGTAGTTAGTTCCATTTGTTACTAGTGCATATCTCTATTGCAAATGGGGATTATCTACAAAGTATATAAAATCTTGCTACAAAAATGTTAAACTTCATAGGTAATTCAGCATTCACCCTCACAACAATTGATTCAGTGATAATGTCCAGTATTTCAAGTTCTTGCTGGATGGATGCCTTATTATTTCAAGTATTAAAAACACTTTTGCATATGAGATGAAACTGTGAGATGTGAGTCAACACTTCAAATTCAAGTCCAGTATTTCAAGTCTGTATGTGTATAACTCTTTCCTTTTTGGAACTATAGATCACATTCAGAAAACTAACTCAAAAAAACTTTGCATTGAGGTCCAAGTTTCTCTGTAATTGAGATAAGTGGTACAGTGTTTTCAATCAAAATGCAGCGATGTGATTAGAATAAGTAAAAAAAAAATATGGTTTAGGAACCAAATGAATTAAAATGTATGTTCAGGATGGAAACATTTGTTTTGAATATGTTTACTTGAGGAGGAACAAGCTTTGATTCACCAGAACTGAGTATTGAATCAAAGTATGACCCTGATAAAACTTGTAGCCAGAGAAAATTTAACCAAAAATTGGACCATCTCAGCAGTTTTTCACTACAATTACACAACAAAGAGAAAGATAGACGTGTACTTGATTCTGGTATGTGTCTGAAATTGAAGACTACTTCCAGTCTTGCCATTTTTCCTTTAACCTATTGATCTCGATGATATATGGCATTATTGAGTGAGAGATGAAGAGATTTTCACTTTTTTGATCATGAAGGGAATAAAAACCCTTACATTTATGCTTTCGTATGAAATAGTCTACACAGAATTTTCTTCATTTTTACTGGCAAAAGTATGCACTTAAAGGTTAGTGACATGATTGGGAACACTTGAAAATATCTCAAGAACCAAATGAGTTGAAATATATACCAACTATACACCAGCTAGAGTGGATCTCCCAGCTGGAAGGATTTGTCTCTAATTTGTTTACTTATCGAGAATCAAGCATGAACATTAATTCTATTGAGGCACGATAAAAATAGGACCCATAGAAAGCCACACAGCAGGTTTGCCTACCACGAGGGATATTGACATTAGTTATTTTAGAATGAGTCAATGTTTGGCTACAAGATTTTAACTGTAGAATCCTTGCATAGTTTACTTGATTGTAGAGTAGTTTCAGCCCAAGTTGAGGACTTTCCCCAATCATGTCATTTACCTTTAATGGGATACAGGCATTAAGCAATATCCCTCTCATCATTTCTTAAATGTTTGACTGCAAATTTGTCATATTCTCTGGTTCTCTGGGCTTGTACAGAAGCCCATCATCCCCAAGGGGTTGAGATTAGATTAAAACTAGTCCACATGTTTTCATTGTCTACATCCTATTAATATGATTTCCTTCTACACCCCCGTCATCCCAGGTATCATCCCACGGCAGAGGACATCGAGACATATCGTCAGTTCCGCGAGAACCCCGCGGAACTGGAGGTCACGGATCAGTTCATGCTGCAGCTGTGTGAGATACCCCACCTCAAGACCAGGCTAGACCTCCTCCTCATCGTCAATGAGTTCCCTGTACAGTACGAACATCTAGCTCCGGTAAGCTGACCCAAATCACAATGAAACTGAGCTCAGAGTACCCAGGTTGTGGGATTAAATATCTTAGCAGTTGTGACCACATGCTAATTAAAACAATACATTATAAAGACATAGAATGAGTAACATGGCAGAATTATTGTGAATACTGTATTTTACAAATGCAGAAAGTTTCAAGAACTGAGTATAACCTGATGTGTGAATCATATATTCTTGGCTGAGAAGCAGAAGGCAGTAATTCTGTAAACCTTGTACAGATTTAACTAAGCCTGAGTCATCACGGAAATATTTTTTTACCGGATTCCGATGGCATCGTACCGGTCGGAATCCGGTGTCCCGATAAAATATCAATTCGGACGTCGAATACGATCGAAATCACGTCCAAAAAGTATTAATTTGTGACCCCCCAACCCCCAAAATAAAGAAACAATTATTGCAAAATTACCTATTTGAAGAAACAGAAATCTATATATTTTAACACTACATAAAAAATCATGGTTACTTTGTTAGTGCCCATCACTAAAATAATTATTGGAGAAAATTCCCGAGAGTATACATGTAGGCCCCCATACGCAAACTAGCAAAATTCCCCGTGAAATATCTTTCTCTGCACATACCTCCAAAATAAAGTCGAAATTATATCAGGTTTTCCAACTAAAATTGACAAAGCCAGATGTTAAAACATCGGCTAGGGATGAAACATAGTTTAAGAATCGATCGCCATTTCGGTTGCCGACGTACATGACGACCAGCTGACGTCATGCACAAGCTGAAGTTAGCCCTCATAGTTGTCACTGAACACTGTTTTGCTTCCGTGTTTTGCTTACCTGAATATATCGGGTCCATAATCTGCTCGTCATATTTTCGTGAAATATATTCTTCTGCACGTTATCTCCACAAATAAAGTCAAAATTATCAGGTTTTCCAACCAAAATTAACAAAGCAAGATACAAAAATATGATGACGAAACATTGGCCACTAATTGACTCGCACATCGCGAACATAAAAGAGCCTGTAGTCTCGCCTACAGATAATACTGTATGCACAATGGACTAGCTAGGTCTGGAGCTCTATCTGGAGCTAGAGTACCTATAGTCAATAGCGCCATCTACGGCTGACTGTCCTCTATGCTCGCGCCGCGTGAGTCAAATTATTAGCCGATGTTCCGGTTTCGTCAACGTATTTTTATATCTGGCTTTGTCAATTTTGGTTGGAAAACCTGATAATTTGACTTATTTGGGAGATAATTTGCAGAAAAATATTTCACGAAAATATCATGACAAGCAGGTTATAAAACCAATATTTTCAGGTGAGCAAAACAGTGTAACTCCAGTGACATGTATGAATGATGTAGCGTAAGTGATTGTGCTAACCATGACTTTCTTGGCATGATGTTAAGATATATTTGTTACCCAAACGACAATACGTGGAGTTTTTTTTTCAACATTTTATTTCATTTGTGTAACATTGTTTTTTATCGGAATACCGGTTTGGAAATATTTGTTCCGGAATCCGATAGCGCCGGTCGGAATCCGGGTTCCGTTCCGAACCGACTCAGCCTTAGATTTAACCGACTTCTGCTTTGCAAGCAGTACAAGTTAATGCCATCTTGCTTCTATACTGCAGAGGATCCTATTGGGGCAAACATGTTGTTTTGCCCCCCCCCCCAATAATTTTGACAACCTGCAGGCCTCGACAAAAACATATTTTTTTGCCTGCCCATGCAGTCGGGCACTTGAATTGTAGATTCAAGTGCCTGACAGCAAAATCTAAATGCCCAAATTCTTTGTCGAAAGAAATATCCAGTTGTTGGTTTCTTCTTCGTACTTAAGTTAACTTTAGCAGGAAAAAAAGTCACCGCCGATAGGGCAGTTTTTTTGTTTTTTTTCTGAGTGCCCGACCAGGATTTTCAGATGCCCCAGGCACTCGGGCACCCATGTTTATCGAGCCCTGATCCTGAAAAAGTCATAAACGTAATGCAAGAATATGTTTAAAAAAGCAACAAAACCATAAAACTTAACCTAGAAATATTACTGAACATACCAAACTTTCCATTTTTTGGCACGCTTTGCACATGATTCTATATTGCAATTTTGCATGCAATGCGCACCAAAAGTTTTAACTTTTTTTTAATTTTTGTTTGCCCCTGCCCCTCCCCTATCCGAAAAATGGATTGATGCCCCTGCTCTACTGAAGATGTATAGTATTATGTGAGGTGTGTTCATGGCAACATATATTTATACCTGTCTCAGTGGCCACCTGTCTATACCAGCCAAACTGCCTGGAGTGGCCACTATACACAGGTTTTATCATATTTATTTCTTACACGTTAAGATTGTCAGGAAAACAGGTTTATTGATAATAAAAACATTGAACTGAGTTGAAATTTATTTGGTACCATGTTGTGAATAGCTACCTAAATGCCATTTCATATGGGTTGAAATTCAAATATTGGTAAAATTTATCTATCAAAAATATTTTTCATTTCCATGAAAGGGTTTAAGCCTGGCTGTGATTCACAAATTTGTCATTTAACCTGAGTCCTATTGGCCAGGTGTTATCACATGGTCAGTGCTGATGGAAGTTGATGCATCGATAACCGCAACCTTGTTTTACCTGATACATAGAACCGGACCAAGCAGCTGATCGTAGGTGCATATACAGCCTTGACATGACCTTGGGGGTAGTTAATAATGTACTTGACCACGATCATGCATCATTTTGTCATAAAGTTAGATATTCGGATTAGTAATCAGTGTGTGCGGCTTACCTCCAACGGTGAAATATTCTGACTTGTGGTCATACTTGTCTGTCGTACCCATGTCATGTCAACTCAGCAGAGCAGCTGTGATTGACAGATATAGATCTGAACTATAACCAGTTGATTCCTAGAAAAAAAAATGATGTAGTCACTGTATCTATGGAAATTGTATCCATGGTAACTGTATCTATGATAAATGTGTCTCTGAGAACTGATGAGGCCATCTAGGTAGAAATGGAAAACCTGACAGAACTAGATGGACTTTGTTTAAAGTAGAAATTAAGTGAAACTACTTTTTAGCTCAAGTGAGCTATTACGATGATCTCGCTTTTCGTGTGTCGTTTGTCGTTCGTCGTGCGTCATAAACTTTTACACATTTTTAGCTTCTCCTTCAAAATTTATGATTGGATTTGGCCCAAACTTGGCAGGAATGATCCTTAGGGGTGGGGATGTGCTGAATTAATGTTCCTCATGACAATGCCCAGGGTGGCCCCGTTTGGCCCCTAACGGGGGCAAAAGTTTGTGGGTAGGGCTCTATGGGAATAAGTCACATTCACATCAATGGATTTAGACCAAAGTTGGTGGGAATGATCCTCAGGGGGAGGGGATAGAGGGTTCTTGGAATGGTACACCAGCCCCCCCCCCCCTGGAAGCCCCAGGGGGCAGGGCCCTTAAGGGCCCAAACTAAGTAACTTTCCAACCACAAGCCCATTTGTAACCAAACTTGGGTGGTAGATGCGTAACAGGGACCTCAATGTTATTTGGGGGTCAAAGGTCACATATGTAGGTCAAAGGTCAAATTAAGTCAAATAATAGAATGCACCTGCAAGTTTCTTCTTTGGTTGGTATTGGCCCATTTGAGACTAACTTGGATGGTAGATGCTACATGTATAGTGACCTAAATGTTAAATTAGGGTCAAGGTCACATAAGTAGGTCAAAGGTCAAATGTTAAGATACTAGGGCGTGCCTTGTTTTTATAAAAACGGATGTTAGAATTTAATTTAATTTGGCAAAATCAGCTATATGGCAAGGGGGTGCAAAGTTTTCCAACTGGTTCATTTGGCTACGTTGGTGCCTAGATACCAGGCTCCAAGGGCCAAAACTATATGTATAACTGATATTTTTTCTATGGGTACCATAGAGAGTTGGTGAGACCTCAGGTGAGCGTTGTGCCCCCCAGGGCTCTTGTTAAAAAAAAGGCATTCATAAAACAGTTACCGTATGTCATTCTGTACCTCATATGATAGAAAGGAGTGACATGTTTTGCAAAGTGTCTGTAGGTTTTATGAAATTTTTAATAATATGTACTTTTCATGAGTTTAACTTTGTTGCCATGGCTGATTTAAAAACATTTTAGATACAATATGTCAATGTATCATGTCAAATATACATGAAGAGTTGAAGAGCCATGTTGCCAGAGTTGCCAGTTTTAATATTCTCATGTCACAGTGATCATAACATTTCAAAGATTTACCTGATATTTATAAAGTTTGACTTGAAAAAAAAAACTTGAAAATCGCGGAACAGTTTCCTTTAAAAACCTTGATTGTCAATGTGAGCCCAATGCATATTGTTGGAACTGCAGTAACTTTATGTAGCTTCCTGCATGACAGTAATGTATGGGGGAGGGGCTCCTGTGTTTGAGAACATCCCCCACATTCTTAAGACCATTGTTGAAACTTTTATGACCAGGTTCTTTCCACCCCCCCGTTCCTTGCTATTTTCTTTGTTACTCTTCTAACGCATTGTTCACTGTTAACACTAGCCCGCTAGCCAATGGCTAGCAAAAATCATGGCGGACTAGACAAAAAAATTAAGTAACTTGCCTGCATAGCTAGCCCAAATACGTTAGTGTTGCATGATACATTATGAAAAATATTCAATTTTTGGGGCTGGGCTATTCAAAATTCTGGTGGCTACCCAATATTTCAGCTAACTAGTCCGCCTGGCTAGTTTTTTAAAAAAAAGATAAGCACAGCCCCCGTAACTATTTGTTACCATGAGACATGTCATGGTATGAGGTTGGAGCCCCCTCCCCCCCCCCCCTCCCCCCAGGATTCCTTGTTATGCCCCTGTTTTGCAGGATATCCATTTTGTTATCACGGTCCGTCTTTCAAGAGGACAAGGCCAGGCAGGGGAAGTATCCCCACCGTGGGGTCAAGTTGCTGCACAGTGAGGGGGATTAGAAGAGTTAGGATCATATCAACAAACTGAAATGAAGATGACCAGGAAAAAAACAAACTGTTCAAATTGATTTAAGTCATGATATGCCAGAGAAATGACAACTGTATGGACATTATATGGATTGTGTCAGCACATCAAGAGTTAAATTGTGTAAGGAACTGACAATTCATTTTTGCAATTAGATCTTACAAAATTCAAGATGTTTGAACTTGAGTATTTTGTACCGGTTTTGATATTTTGTTTTGTTTCTGAAATACAACGGCCACCATCATTTCATTCACAGTATTAGAGTCGAGTCCACAAGTACCGAGTCCAAGTCCGCAGATAAATAAAACCTCGACATTCATTTTACATGAGGACTCAACACCAAGTCCGAGTCCAGAGTCCACTAAATAAATAAAACCTTGACATTCATTTTGTACGAGGACTCAACACCGAGTCCGAGTCCAGAGTCCACTAAATAAATAAAACCTTGACATTCATTTTGTACGAGGACTCAACACCGAGTCCGAGTCCAGAGTCCACTAAATAAATAAAACCTTGACATTCATTTTGTACGAGGACTCAACACCGAGTCCGAGTCCAGAGTCCACTAAATAAATAAAACCTTGACATTCATTTTACCTGAGGACTCGACACCGAGTCCGAGTCCAGAGTCAACTAAATCGTACTTGACTATAACACTTTTTATTCGTCATTCATTTCAGATTGGAGTGTTAAATGTTTTCTGTAGCTTAGTTATCAAGATCAGTCACACAAAATGTTCAATTTGTGTAGGGTTTGTTTTTATTTCACTTCCTACATATTGATGGACTTTGACTTGTAGGCCTGGAGGAAAGGTTGCAAATTTAATCACTGCCAATCTCTACCCACACCCATTGTCAAGTTCCCAACACAAGTTTCCTCTAAATTTACTCCTTATTGTGATCATTCTCTTGTAAATACTGTTCTGGATGCATTAATACAAAAAAGGTCTAAATCAAAGAACAATGATATATATAATGATACTTCACCTCTTGTTTAGAGTATAACATGCCATGG
>JZLH01S0032557.1:13634-25252 GCA_001188425.1 Eucidaris tribuloides
CCTAAATAAGGGGTACTGTGTGATACTGTAAAACACTATACTTTCGCGACATGAAACTTTCGCGAATAGGAGCCGACGGCCATTTCCCGTGCATGAAACTTTCGCGAATAGGAGCCGACGGCCATTTCCCGTGCATGAAACTTTCGCGAATCACTGACCACGAAAAAGTAAAAATATAGCAAAATTTGCTAGGAAGAAGCATTTGGGTGTTTTATCAATAAATTATCACAACGATTTATAGAAAATATTTGTTTTAATGCCTCTGAAACTCCATTTTATCAGATGTAGAAGTGCACTGCGACCATCGTAAGTGACCGCGCACCATTATCTTAAATCATTTGACTTGTATTTGTATTGGCATTAAAAAAAAGTTGTGTATACACAATCTTTCGCATGCATTTTACTTTCGCGAATCTTGACTCCTCGCGAAATTTGCGAAAGTTAAATGCTCGCGAACATTTCTGGTTTTACAGTACTCACCCTCATCAAGGCCCTATAAATTAGTTAATTTGTGTTTCTTTTATGTCTTTGTAAGTTTTACCCCAAGACAAAACTTGCAGAAACAGCTATAGGAGAGGAGCTTATCAATTCAAACAAGTGCATATAGTACCACAGTGCGGCTAACACACGTCGCGTGGCATGCATTGGTCACGCGTGGTCAGCTCCCTGCAGTGCACGTGCAATCTGATTGGTTGGCAAGAACTCAAATATTTTCTTAACTTATGCCTGTTAGTTGCTGGCGCCTTCTCCCTTTAAGTGGAAAATTTGACAACCCATTACCGCCAAAATAAGGTAAATTGTTGAATTTCCCCTGACGGAGATGGAGATCATTTCCATAATTATTACACTAAATAGTACATACATGTAGGCCTACATGTACTGTTAAACTTGCACCATAACATTGCATGTACACTGTAGGTGTAATTTTCATATAATGTACAATGATGGTAATTTTATAATAACAGAAAAAATGATAAAAACTATCCATCTCCTAGCATTAACAGGTGAGATTTTTTTTAATGCAGGCAGATATTTTATGGAGCTGTTAACCCTGTATTGCAAACTTGCATTTAAAATCTTCATCAAATTTCTTTGTATTTATTTTTTATGTGACCCTTTCGTGACCCCTGGAAAAACTTTGAATAATGGATAGACCAACCTCTTATCTCAGTGTTACAATACAATCTGGCACAGCAACTTAGTATTGGAGTGCTTTGTTCTAATGTTCATTAAATTATGCATCCTGTTTCATTTAGTGAGATAATCTTTCTGTGTATGGGCTTCTTCCTTTCTGAGCCACAAAACAGATTGCAGGCTACATTTAGGGTCTGGAATCCAGACTACAATTGTATTGTTCACATAACTTCAGCAACTAGTCAATATATAATTGATAATTTCATTTGTGTTAAAAAAATAAAGATATACAGTATGACTCACAAATTTTGAATACTGTATTTTGATGTACATATTTCTTCAGCTGGATAAAATCTCAGCAAAATGGTTGTGGCGTGGAAATCATGAGTAGAATACAGTCTTTAAATCTACCCAGCTTCATTAGGAATGCATCCTGTCACTATCGTGATTGGGAAACTAAATTCTTCGGGGGGGGGGGAGGGGATAGAGTTGAGGGAGGGGTGTGTTTATAGCAATAATACAGTCTAATGTCACATGTAAGTTATTTCTTTAATTTGATTTCTGTTTTATATGAAAGAACAAATGTTCAATAATATGTTGTAGAACCAATACAAATTAAATAATACACAAAAACATGTCATTTGACTGGAAGTGGAGAATGGCCTCTTGTGATGGAATGATTTGTTTTTAATAACTCATCATTCAAGGTATTGCACATCTACTTGTACAGCAGAGTGCACTTGTGTACAAAAGTAGTTTCGATGAAATGTGATTTTGCCAAGTTTCAAATCAATAGAAAGTTAAAAACATATTACCAGGCATTATGAAGGGCTAATGATTCTTAAGTGTTGCTTTAGAGTGTGCTTCAACCTTTTTTACACGCCTGTCTGATAGGAGCCAAAGGTGTTCTGTTTTCAAGTTGTCCATTTGTATGTCTGTACTCTTTTTGTCTGTTTGTAAATACTTTCTGTGAATAAGATTACAAAAGATCTGATGAAAGGAAAATCTGGACCAAGGATAAAATATTTAGCAAGGATGAAATGGTTAGACTTTAGGCCAGATACATCAAGGTTCAATAGTCAATGAACTTTCTCCCAAAACACTGTTTTCTACCCTAATTAATAATTATACCCTTAATGATGAAGTCAGAGGGGATAACATGTAGTAACATTGCTGTACGTCTGTCCTACTGCAACAGGTCTTGTGAACACTGTTATCTATTCAATAACTTTAGTTATGTTTGACAAATTTTAATGAAATTTGATATGAAGGTGCATGGTATGAGAATATAGTCTGAGTTTGATTTCAGAGTACATGTATGTAGGTCAAGGTCATAGCTCATATGCAAAATAGCTAATTATGTAACTCTGAAAATATGGCTTTCATTCAATAACTTTACCAATGTTTGACAGATTTCAATGAAATTTGGTATAAAGGTACGTGGTATGAAGATACAGCCTAGATTTCATGAAATAATTGGAAATTTGTAACCCCATGAAGTGGCAGGTTGTCTTTTAAGTATAAAAAAAAGGGAATCCAAATCTAAGTAATTGGACTATCTGATATGTTAGATTGTTATCTAAATAGGGGGTTCAAGTGCTGTGATATTAACACATATCTCGTGCACAAAGGAATGCGCGTATACGCGCTGCGGTTAGACGAGACGGTACATTGGAAAATGTCGTACAATGAGGACAAATGTTGTGCATATCCGGGAACTTTCGTATTTGTCTGTGGCTGACTGATGCGTGTGGCTAACAAGTTGATCCAGTTTACCACTTAAATAACATATACAGTAACTTAAGGTTTGAAAAATAATAATAATAATAATAATCACACTGGATCGTCATTCCTGTACAATGTGCGTGTTTTACTCAATTTACTAAATTAAGATAAAGATGTGAATTCTGATGAATAAGAGGAATAACACGTCTCATGAAGAATGAAATCAGTAGGTCGCCATTGACGGACTAGATTATTTGGAGAAGATTCAGTTGAATTTCAATTTGATAATTTCTAGTGGATTTAGATAATGATAATATTAGATGCTTATATTCGGTGGACACATTAATATTGTACTCCTTATGAAAATATCGGACTCGTCTGTGACTCGTCCGATATTTGTCACAAGTCGTACAATATTTTCTTGTGTCCACCGCAAAGCCATCCAATATTATATAAATGTCACTCTTTGTGCTCCGGTAATGATGTACTGTAATGTTTGTTTATGAAACCCAGTTCTCAGACTAGACAATTATACACTAATCAAGATAAGGCACAAATGTCACACTGTGTCCACAACTATATCAAGCACTCAAAGAGTGAAGTATTGATGTTTTTCATTGTAGATCATTCTCAAATTGCTGTTGCAAAGCTACCAGCAGTTTTTTAAAGAACAATTATTTTTACCTTGAGACATTGAAAAAGAGTAACACTACATTTATCTCTTCAAGGTTTGTATTAAAGGCCCACTCTCTAGCTAGGTGTGAGTCAAACACAGATAGATTTATTTATTTCATTTCAAATTCAAACTAGTGTTGCTGCCTTAAAGACACTATATAACACTGTGGAAGACCCGTTTAAAAAATTGTCGAACTTTGCTATCTGACATATCTGACGGTGTTTGAATGGACAAATAAACACCCTAGAACACAAAAGTTTGGACAGTTATGCTGTCACTAATAATACAATATGTTTTGATACAAATTGGCAAATTAATTTTATATCGGGCGATAGGAAATTAGGCAACACAGCAGTCTATGGAGAAAAGCTGGAATGGTCTCTCAATGATTTTCACTTTTTTAAAGCACTTAATGATCGTTTTACACTGCAATTTTTTCAGGGCTTCATTTTTAGACTGTATCAAAGACACTAGTAGCATGGGGAATCATGTAGCTCAGCTTTTTTAAACTGGAAACATTGTTATACAGTGCCTTCAAAGATATTCTGTAACTTTGTGGAGGGTCAACTTAAATAAATGATTGTCAAACTTTGATATCGGAGCTATATGACAGCACTATAATGGACACCCTAGAAAACAAAACTTTGGACTAAATGATCACTTTGAAATCTATTTTCAAAGCTTCATTTTCTGACCTTAGCAGAGACAGTATTACTTAGCTCAGATATTTATAAATCATATATTGATGATATGTTACACAGACTGCAACAGAAAACATTTTACAATTCTCCAGATCATCTTATATTGCCTAGTGGAAAACATTTGTGCATCGTTTTTAAATCATGATTTTCAAAAGAGGTCACTATTTCAGCAAACATTGTCTGTGGTCCTTTAAGTTGAGCTCTAATGCATTCGTTTGTTGTGTACAGCTGCATGGGACATGCACAGTAAATTTATATCATCAAATTTATCCCTTAAATTTCCGAGGTGTATGCTTCTGCGAAACACGAGACATTTTCTGAAATCCGGGGAGAGAAATTCATTAAAGGAGGATCTAAAGGGAAGCTGCCATCCTGATATATGCTGATGCAGACAGTGCCTGATATACTTCATTAGTTATCTAACGAGATGCTCCCAATCAAGATAGGGTTGTTGTTCATAAGCTATGCATGTTGTCTGGTGTCATTTTGATCCAGGAACAGCCAAATTGGATTCAGCCCCCGAGGCTGAGGAGATAACACTTAGGAGCCCCATCTGTGCGGAGCTCTCTCTCTCCGTCTGATTATGATTGAGGAAAAAAAAATTCTAGATAGTTTCTGTCAAATGTAATTAGAATATTCCATGTCATCGACTGTTTAATTAACGTGTAATTTTCCTTGTGGTAATTAGCTAGCTGTCTTGGTATACTGTACATTATATGGAAATATTACCAGTAGGTAAAATAATTCCATATTTTATTAAAGGCAAGGTTCACCCTGACATCAAGTTGGTTTTAATCAAAGCAGAACAATGAGGGCAACATATTAATGAAAGTTTGGCGAAAATCCACCAAAGAATAACAGAGTTATGGGCTTTCAAAGTTATAAATTTGTGACGTCACATGCGAGCATCTCCCCATATGTCATGCAATATAAATTCCATAAAAGTGCCGTTTTGCCAGAAATTTGAAAATGATTTTACCTGTGCATTCCATATATATTATCAGACACATTATTTCATACATGCTTCTATGAAAAAAACCATTTCAATTATCATCGAACCATTAAAAAAGACAATCTATGAATATATTGGGCATAATGACAGGGCTCCACACTAACGTCTATTCAACTTGCCCTTTGGCAAAATAAGATGATCACTTTAGATTTACTTTCCCAAGAAAAATTACTGCCGCCGAAAATGAAACATTAATCAAAAAACATTAAAAAATACTGTCAAGTAACAAACAGACCTTTTCAATAGGGCATTGACATTGTTAGTTAATTCTAAGTTTAAAGAGGGATTCTGAATTAAAGAGTCTAAATTTAAGTTTAATGACAAAAAAAGTGAATTAGTATTTTAATAAAGCGAACACAACATTTAGAACATATTTGTATCGTTTTGGTAACCACAGATTTTAAGTTTTGTCATTTGTAATCAAAATTTACTTGCCCGCAATCGGCAGTAAATCAACATTGTTTTTACTTGCCCAACAGAAATTTACTGTGCACGCCGGGCAAGCGCAAGTCTACTGTCAAGCCCTGCATAATAATGGGAAGCCCTGCTCGCATGTGAGACTCACAGATCAAAATCTTGAAAACCCGACTGGATTCAACTCAGTTATTCTTGTGGATTTTCGTCACACTTTCATTAATGATGGTTCCCCCATTGTCTACTGTCGATTAAACCAACCTAAAGTCAGGTGAACCTGCCTAAGCAACGATAACCCCAGTTTATCGGTGTGACTGTTCCAGGCAGGGTTTTAGGTGAAGGCCACGGTAATTTAATAACCTTTGATAACGTCGCAACAGTGAAATACTGTCGTGTCACATCCTTCACTGACTCCAGTTCTCCACACTTTTCACATACCAGTCAACAGTAGCTTTCTCGAAAAGAAAATATCAAATATTGGCAATGCATTCTATTTATAAGGCCTATATTAGTTGTTTATTTATTTTATGATTATTCATTGTATTATTTATTATTTATTTATTCATTCATGTTATTCATGTTATTTGGTAGTACTGTAAATGTTAAATAATTTATTTATGTATTCTTGTTTATCAATTTGTCTATTTTTTTGCGTTGATCAAGTTTCATGCCTCCCAAGCGAAGTTCCGCGGTGTTGGGCGTGGTCCTGGGGAGCATCAGTTTCGGGTTGTCTGCCGTGCCGTTGACCGTTAACCGAGAGATCTCGTTACCGGGGATGCGGATCTGAGGGATGCGGGGCGATAAACTTAAGAATACCCGAGCCCCCGTCTAATTTGATGTACTAGACCAAGATGTTACAGAGCCAGTCCATTGAACTGATGTAATCTGGAGCTGAACACAGGTCAAAGTCAAAGGCACGCCGAGGCCTAATAGTCTGATTGAGGCTCGTTAAAAAACCGGGGTGGGCTGCATAACTGACAGCGCTGTCGGAGCTTGTCATGTAATTTAGGTGAAGGTATGAAGGAGGCACCTAATTGAATCTGATTAAGATTTTGGGGGCTGAAAGGGTAAAGGTCAAAGTCACCGGGCCTTTAAAGTCTGATTGGCTCGTTACCCGCATAACTTGAGAAGCCCCAATCGGAATTTTATGTAAACTAGACTCAAGTATTACTAGACAACCATCGCCCCTGATTAGATTCGTTGAGGGCTAGAGGTCACAGGTACCCGGGCATAAATAGTCTGAATTTGGCTCGGTACCGCACGAGGCGCCCCGGCGGCATAACCGAAGGCCCGTGAGTACTTGTGAAAATTATATGAGAGCAGCCAATAGACATATTCGGACTGAAAGTCAAAGGTACAAAGGCCCCCAAACCTTAAATATGCTATGGAGCTCGTACAAAAAACCAGCATAACTTGAGGGAACCCCCATCAGATTTGATGTAACTGATCCACTACAGAAAAGTACTTAGACTACAAAACTGATTAGATTTGGACTCAAAGGCAACGAGGGCAGAGGTCAGGCCCCAAATTCGATTGGGCTCGTACCCACGGCGATAACTGAAAGCGGCTGTCGATTGCATGTAACTTGTGAAGTATTATAAAGAGCACCAAAAGAAGCTGATAGATTTGGGCTAAAGTCAAAGCAAAAGTCACTCTCAGCCGGCCTTAGAATAGTCTTGATTCGGCTCGTTAAACCACATATACTTAGAGGCGGGGATGGTCGTATTGTGGAAAAACTTAATGAATATTTAATTCATATAGGCACCAATTAAACTATAATTGGACGAAAGGTCAAAGGTCACGCGACCTAAAAGTCTCGATTGGGGCTCGTTACCGAATGAATAACTGAGAACGCCTTCAGATTTTATTTAGTGGGTTAAGTATATAGGAGCACCCAATAGACGATTTAACTTTGACTCAAAGTCAAAGGTCAACCGGGCCTTAAATATGATCTATTGGGCTCATGACTTGATAACTTAGATACTTTCCGGATTTGATGTAACTTGGAGAAATATCTTTTATAAGCACCCAATTTACGATCGATTTGGATTGAAAGGTCAATAGTCAAAGGCACAAGGGCCTCCGTCCGAATTGACTCAATTGTCGCAATAATTAAGAACTGCTTGAATGAGTTTACTGAATCTTGGTCAAGCGGCACATGGCTATGCTTATTCCATAATGTTCTTGCTAACTGTGTAACTGAACTTTAAAATTACATCATTGATGGGCAGACTGGCTGAGCATACCCATCGACTGGGGGCGCAGCAGCGAAACGCTCTATTTTTCAAGCATTTTTCACAACATACTCATGATTTTAGCTTGGTGTACAAAAATTATGACATATACCCACGAAATATGCCCCAAATATTGAAAAATATATACACACGGATATGTGTTTAAGAAGTAACATCTCAGGGTGCCAATTAGTAAAGCCTGACCTGCAGCCCTGACAATAACGTCATGAGCCCATATGTTAGTCGTGGGTTTTTCTGTAACAAAATGCTAATTATACAAATTTCAAACTCCCATGTACAAACTATAACTATGCATCTCCGCAGAACAAATCATTCATGAAAGTAACCTCAAATATGGTATATCTGCAAGACGCAGTAGTGCACTGTTCATACATGGAGTGTACACACACATAGACCAGGACAGAACGTTTGGCAGCTAACTAAAAAATAACAATCCTAAACGAATCACCAGTAGCGTAGCAATTTGTAACTAAGAGGTACTGCTGTCATACATAAGCATATTAAAGTGGTGCTCTAAAAGCTTAGTGGTTCGAAATAATTCACATCTTCCCCCCCCCACCCCCCCGCATTTCACTACTTGGTTCAAATTATGTCCGTTTGCATAATGGGGGAAATCCCCGGCATTAAATCCGGAAATTTAGCCAATCAGAAGTGAGACAAACAATCAAACTGAAAAGCCACTTTTGTGCATGCACTACAACTCCCTATGTCACCATAACTCTGTGAGTATGTTTCAAATTAGACTGGACCTCCACCATATACTCGAAGTAAAATAAAATTAGAAATCAGTTGAGGCCAAAGTATATGTAACTTAGCTGTATGAACCTCATGATATGACAAATGTTTAGCTTTAATGATAGTCTCTGGCAAGGACATGAATACACTAAAACCGAAGAAAACTCGTCGCTAAACCAGACCTAACATCGGGGAGCAGCTGCATATTGTTATTTCTTTTCAAGATGTGAAAGGCGATATGCCATGTACATAGATAAACGACCGTAATAAGAAAACGATGCAGAGCCACGAAATCTATGTATCAGCAATAGTAAACAATGGCAGAACAGATGCACCGACGTCTAACCAGAGCACCGGAGCCCTGGGTACCGTGATGGTACGCCCTCTAGCCAAAATGTAATATGGTGTTGTATGATCACGTGAGATCAGTGTTATTGGATCAAAGGCACAAAAAGCATAACTAACCAGTTGAGACTAATAACATAAACTTGTTTGTGCATGGAAAAGCGTGTATAGCGCCAATCAAAAATCGGCTCCGACCGGTTAAAAAAGTTAGGTGAAAAAATAAACAAAGTGTATTTTCACACTTCAAACATAACTTTGCACAGTTAAACCCAGGTACAGTGTCTCAAAAAAAAGTAATTCAACCCAAAAAGGCAGATATTCATTGTACCCCAGGGTACCATTAATGTCATCATATAAGCTATCGGCTGCCAGACCAGTATTCATGAACTCACGAACAATCAGTAACTAAAACCGAGTCCGTAAGTTGCTTGCAGGTCCAAACTCTCATGCCATCGAGTTGTAGAAGCCCCTGCTTCAAAGGGCGGTACTGGGGTGAAGGACTACATGACTGGCAGGGCCAATGCTGGAAGTCAGACAGCATGGAGCAAACCACCAGATTCGCCAGTTAAGAAGTACACAAATGCAGTACTGATATGCCTCTAATAAAAGCCTGCAGAATTGATTAAAGGAAAAAGCTTTTCACAAGTGGTAAATAGCAATGGACAGCATATTCAGTGTTTCCAGATAATAACTAAATAGTCATAAAAGACAGCTAAAAAACATGTCCACCTTGCTGTTATGTTAATTACTTACCCATTTGCGTTACCATTTAACAGTAAGAGAATTTCCACTAAGAATGAATCATGTTGACTATAGGCCTTCTCAATTTGTAAATCGTCCTCCTAACAGCCTCATAAACGCTGTGACGGCTAATATTATCTATGATCATGTATTAAGTGATATTGTATAATAAAACAGTAATTTATACATGGACAATACAATTACATTCTAGGTATATTTGACATCAGTCTTGTTAGATTACTTGTGTATTACTTTATATGTCGAGCGTCAACAAAATAAATAATCGTTTATAATAATATGTTTATACCTTAAATACATTACACACAGATGTCTTTTAAGTTCAAAAAATCAAAATCTACTGATACTTTACGGCACTGGTGAGCAAAATGATTGATGCATTTGTTTGTATTGATCAGTTTTCTGATAATTCTTTTCTGTCTTTTCTGATTTCTGTTTTTATTTGTAGGCATTGTTCCCGTTGAGCACCGTGTATGAAAAACTATCCTACGCTATTTCATGTGTATGATAAAAAGCATCAGCACTATTTTGCAGCGCCGTCTCTTTACAGTATAAGTATATCTTGTGAAATAAACAACGAATTAAACAAAACAATTGTATTCTTTCTAACCCTCGTGTCAGATCCGTTAGCAACTGAGAAACACCGCCCCGAAACACATGAGAAATAGAAGCACAAGTAAGCAATTCCCTCAGCTTCCATGAACTGCACTCTTGGGTCATCAACCATTTGGGCTGCATCCAACAATTGGGCTAATGCATGTAAATTGTAATGTATAGCTTGCAACCCTCGTTCCTGCGCATACTTTAAAAAAATAATTACATTCACTGGTCTCTCCTACTTTGATAAGTATCAGAAAAATAGAAATGCACAACTTCAAATAGAACACCATGCAAATACTGGCTTCATATATATCATTACTCTGTCACAAACAAAAAATGAAGAATAAACGACAAGGAAGGAAAATACAGCTGCTTCAATCTGAGTTAGGAAAAGATGAATGATACTTTTCAGGAAATAGAACATAAATTATTATAACCATGGTTCCAGGTTACAAAACCGTCTACCACCCACACTCACCTTCCAAAATGCACATGCATTGTGTAATAAATTCATGTTTGAACCTGTAACGAGAAAATAGTAAGTGGCAAAGTAACTGATAAGTAATGGGTCCGAAAATCATATGTAACTGAAAATGTTGGACAATGTCTCATGCCCGCTGAAAACAAAATGAAAAGAAATGAAAAAACAAAATCTACAATCTTTCATATCATTTTGGCAATATTGCCGAGCTGATACTGTTAAAATGCAGTCTAAAATAAAGTTTTTGAGTGAATCTGAATGTCACGACGTATACTAGGTGAAGAGCAGACTCTGTAACCTTAACTTTAATTAAATATTGTTATCCACCCCACTATTGATCAACAAAGTATCATCAGTGACATGCAACTGTATAAGACATCTAATTATGTAACATATACATCAGGCTGGTTAGCCAAACCACTTACGTCACAGCTGTGAAAGTATCAGGACATCAACTATAAATACTGCGCCATACCCAAAATTACTTTAAAGCCAATTTATTTGGGATTTTGTTATTGTGAAACAGCTTTATGCCGCCTAAAGTCATAAACTGCATAATTAGATCTGAATGATCTTTAGGTTTTATATAATTTATGAAAATCGGAGAGGCCCCCGACATTTTGACCATATTGGTGTTTAACAATAGCATCCAAAGGTTAAGTAAGGCGTAAGTTAATCCGATAACCTCATGCGAAAGAGCAGAGTCTGCTCTTCAGATGAGGTAGAACTCATAAACCTAATGCCTTCAATTAACCCTTTGATGCATAATTAAAAATATGGG
>JZLH01S0032557.1:40172-63121 GCA_001188425.1 Eucidaris tribuloides
TTTTTGAACATAATTCCTCTCATATTTTTCATGTTCAATTTTTCAGATACCTTTTGTTTAGACTAAAAAGTGCATGAGAAAACTTTGTTGATAATGGGTGTCTGTGTACTAAATGTGCTATTTCTGTCTCAATCTCAGGTTAAACTACTGTATATTGAGGCCAGCCATTGTATATGGACTGGGAGATAACAATGGACTCAGTAAGTAGAAAACCAAATTTTCTGGAATTCAGAAAAAGTGTGAAATTTCACAGGAAACATGAAGAAAATGGAATTTTTCAGAATTTCCCATTTGAAAAATAAATGAAATGTAATGACAATTTCTCAACATGATATAATTTATTGTTTTGAAAGATATGTGATTCAGAGTGATATGTTTCTTTGAAATTAGAGTGTTTTCGTAATATCAAAGTTAATGCTATGTGTTACGTAATCAAATTTGTGATCATTAGAAAAGAATTTCAGTGTTAAAAATGGAAAACTAAACACAACAAAAAAAGTAACTACCCCCTTTTTCAAACCACCATAACTATTTAAAGAAATGAGTTTTAGCAAAATAATTAGGCATGAGTATTGCTACACTTGTTGCCTAACTTCTGTGTGAAAATGTGATTGATCCGTCAAGCCATGCATGAGTGAGCATGCATTAAAGGCAAAAATGTCACTTTTCAAAAGTCACAGGAGGCATCTCTTATGCCAAAATAATGGTAAATAATGGTATGTTTGGCTTTGTTTATAAAGTATGTTCACTCAACCATGACATGGTGACAACCTCTTATGTTCGTACAACATGTAAAGATACATTTTGCTGAAAAATATCAGATTTCATTTTTTTTTTCAATAAAGTTAATAATTTTTACAATTTCAAAATTGAGGAAGGATGGGAATTTTTAAATTGAGCTCACTAAAGCGTAAAATATGCGAAAAGTGTGAGGGGGTGTAAGGGGGTCAAACGATAGATGATTAAATAAAAAATAGCACTTAATCATTCAGCAGAAACAAAATTTGTCAAAATCCTGCATCAAAAATCCCCCAAAATAACCCTTGTAACTTTTGAAAAGTGACTTTTTGCATTTAACATGTGCTCACTCATGCATGACTTGACGGATCAATCACATTTTTACACAGAAGTTAGTCAATCAGTGCAGAAACACACTTGCCAAATTATTTGGCCCCAAACAGTTTCTTTAAAAAGTTATGTATTTTGAAAAAGGGGGTAGTTACTTTTTTTTCTTGTGTTTAGTTGAAAGAAAGTCATTCAAATTTTTAGAATGTAGAATACTTTATTAAGTTAAGAAAATAGAATTTTAATCTTATTATATGAACATAATTTATTATGATATATAAGAAAATGGAATTTTAATTTTCAGAAAACATGCAGTACTAAAATTTATGACCACTTTCGTGACATGTTCTTTTGATGGAGATGAATGACCTTATTTCTAAGCAGCAAGTGTGGCTTTTTGTTTCATCCTTGTTATGGAGCTTGATAAACATGGTATCAGAAATTGAGAAATGAATCCAACACTACCCCCCCCCCCGAAAAAAAAAAAAAATTAATTAATTAATAAATAAATAAAAAAATTGTAATAATAATAGTAATTAAGAGGAATAAATACTACAAAATGCATCCCGCAATAAATAAATAAATGAAAAATAATAATTAAGTAATTAATTAATCAATTGATATGACAAAATATAGATTATATTCAAAACCATCATACTTTGCTGTTTGAGTAACTACCTCTATCCCTCAACTTTGGCTTACATTTTGTTTCAACAATCTAAGAAGACCAAATTGCATGATGTATATTTGTAATTTATTCGTAATTTTATAAATGTTTTGTAAATATAGCTTTGTTGTGATTTCTGAATATTGTACAGCAAAAGCACTCTGACTCTGGAATATTTGTCTTTTGCAATGTATATCATTTTGCTACAAATCTTTTACTGCAATTATTGCTTAATTTCTATTTTCTTTGTTAACAGCTCCAAGATTGATAATTGGTGCAGTATACAAACAATTAGGTGAAAAGATGAAGGTAAGGTGCATACATTGTTGGTGGCAGAATTCACTTTATTATGTAAGTTCTTCTGCAGGATTTTGATCTATGTGAAATCAAGCTTTGTAACCAGTGGGTATCTTAAATTCTTCATTGTTGTTGTAAATTTACTGGTTCAAATCTTTTTAGTTGATTGGCATATTTTCATTATTCATTACCAACTAATGTTTTCATTTTATCCTTTTACAGAGATGCCACATTTTCAGAAATTTCCAGATTTTCCCCCCAAATTTAAATTTTCTGGAATGTCAGGTATTTCTGGAAATTTCTGGATTTACAGATTTGTTCAAAAAGAAAGTTCTGTAGTAAAAAATTTAGAATTTCATTATTTTTTGTGATTCGTTTTGGCTGTGAAGGCATTGTATGAAAAATATTGAGAGAGAGAAAGAGGGGGGGGGGGCCTTGTCCGTGAATGTTAGCTTAAATATCCTTTGTTTATTATAGAAGCATCTGTATTGCTGATTATCCAGTACTTAATTAGACACAGGAATAATGCCTGTAGAAATCAGTGAAAATATCCTCTTGGATATGCACCAGAAATCCAGAACCCACTATTCCACGTTAAAAACAAAAAAGCTCCACGCCACGGGAGGGAGTTATCTTCAGTTTAAGCAATTGTTTTTTTAAACTCTTAAGAAAATATATTGAAAAACTGAACTGTCACAGTTTCCTAAAGTAAAGACAGTTCGATTTGTTTTGATTTATTTTGTTTAAAATTTGCAAGTACAATAGGTGATCTCCAAATAATTGTTTTTGCTGCTCTTCTTCTGTAGCTCTTGTGGTCAGCTGATCTGGGAATGAATACAGTACATGTGGCGGACCTCTGTCGAGCCATATGGTTTGTTGTGGAGAAGGGAAAGCCGGGAGAGATTTACAATGTTGTTGATAAGTCATCATCAAGTAAGTAGACATAAGTAGATCAGTGTGTTTCAAGGAATAATTATCTTTTCATCTTAAACAGATATGGATTTAAGAAGAGAGAGCCAGAACTATTTCTGTATGTTTATTGTGTGACCATTGATCTCATTTTTCCCAGTTTCTGCATAGCATTATGTCATAATTTAGTACAAGACATATCAGAGTGTGTGACACAAAACTTTAATATATTCTGTAGTTATATACAATTTGGCAGTTTCTCCCACGCATGTTTCTATTCATGGCTTGTGGGCAAAATACATGAATAAGTATCAGTGAAACATATTTGCCAAATTACATGTGTTTTTTATCGGGAGGGGACATAGAAATGGCGCCGTCCGTCTGAAACACTGGTTTCCGTTCGATAACTTTTGTAATGTTTGATGAATTTTCATGAGATTCGGTATGGAGGTACATGATATCAAAATACAGCCCAAGTATAATTTCGCAGGTTGTAGCTCAAATGTCAAAGGTCATAGCTCATTAAATGCAAAAACTGGGTAGATCGAAAAGTTCTCGGCCTCACCAAGAAGGGTTGTCAGGATACTCGTAGTTCCTGGTTATTTTTCAACATAGTCCCCCTTCACCTCAATGCACTTTGTCCAGCGGTGCTCCAACATTCCAGTGCCTTCATGGTAGAAGGCTTCATTTTGGTCCTTCAGGTAGGACTCTACAGCCTTAATGACGTCATCATTTGACTCAAAATGGTGTCCACGAATGTGGGATTTGAGTTTGGGAAACAGGTACAAGTCAGATGGGGCCAGATCTGGTGAATAAAGTGGGTGGGGCAACAATTCAAACCCACACTTGGTAGCTTCAGCCACTGCAACTTGCGCTGTGTGGACAGGTGCATTGTCCTGCAGCAGAAGGACACCAGCATGCAGCTTTCCCCTGCGGTTGGTCTTAATAGCTTCTTTCAGCTGACGTAATTCTGAGGCATAGTACGAGATCTATGTAAGAATAGCTAATTACAAGTTCCGTTCAATGACTTTAGTAATGTTAGATTTTGATCTTCAAGTATGTATGCCAAAGGGCAAAGTTCACACTTCATTTAATATGCATATGTATGCTATATGTACCCGGTGAGGGGATGCTATGCTTTGCGTTGTCCTTGTTTGTTATTGTTTTTGTTTTGTTCAAATGTGTGTTACTGTTGTGCAGTGTTTTTAATCAAATGGATGGAATAAATAAACTGGAATTTAAACCAGAAAAAGGTTATTCACCAAAAGAAATTCCACGCATTTAATAAATTGGCAATTAAATGAAAATTTACAATATTGTAAACATGACTGGTCTAGTTAAGTAAGATAATTATGCCTCCGCAACAGGTTGCCGGAGGCATCGTGTTTTTCGGGTTTTGCGTCCATGCGTCCGTTACCGGTTCTCATTACCGCGATAACTTAAGAACCGCTTATCCGATTTTCATGTAACTTGGGTGAAGTATGTATTATGAGACACCAATGAACTGATTAAATTTTGGAGCTCAAAGGTCAAAGGTCATGAGGCCTAAAATATGTCTGATTTGTGCTCGTTACCGCGATAACTTGAGAAGGGCTTGTCGGATTTTCATGTAACTTGGGTGAAGTATGTATTTTAAGGCATCAATGAACTGATTAGATTTTGGAGCTGAAAGGTTAAAGGTCATAGGTCACCGGGCCTAATATATGTCTGATTTGGGCTCGTTACCGTGATAACTTGAGAACAGCTGGTCAGATTTTGATGTCATGTGGGTGAAGTATGTATTATAGGGCACCAATGATCTGATCGGATTTTGGAGCTAAAAGGGCAAAGGTCACCGGGCCTAAAATATGTCTGATTTGGGCTCGTTACCATGATAACTTGAGAACAGCCGATCGGATTTTCATGTAATTTGGGTGAAGTATGTTTTATGAGGCACCAATGAACTGATTAGATTTTGGAGCTGAAGGTCAAAGGTCACCGGGCCTAAAATATGTCCGATTTGTGCTCATTACTGTGGTACACTTGAGTATGAATGGTCTGATTTTGATGTAACTTGGGAGAAGTATCTAATATAAGGCACCAATTTACTGATTCAATTTTGGAGTTGAAAGGTCAGAGGTCAAAAGTTACAAGGCCTTATGTCCGAATTGAGCTCATTGTCACAATAATTTAAGAACTGCTTATTAGATTTTACTGTAACTTGGTTAAAGATCACATGGGCTTATTCATCTTATTGGTCTTGCTACCATGGTAACTTGAAGCTTTTCAAATTACATCAATTGGATGGGAGTGCGGACTGCGGAGGCAGTCAAACTGCTCTAGTTTTATAATGATATAGATGAAGTTTTTAATTTGTGTATTTTTTTTTCTTCTGCAGCTCAAGGATCAATAACACAACTGGTTTGTAAGATATTTGAAATTGAACATGAGTACTTTGGATCTGTCGTCTCAAATCTTGCTAAGGTAGGTTGTGGTTCCCGCCACTATATGTTAAATTCATGTCTGTGTTGATTTGTTTGTCATGTCAAAAAGTTAAGCAATTTAAAAAAAAAACTGAAGTTCTACCTTTATGTTGCAAATTGTATACAAATAAAATAATTTGTAGTAACAGTAGAATAATAACCAGTGACTTGCAAGCCCCTGCAAAATAAGTGATTAGGATTTTGATTGTTATAAAATGCCAAGTTGTGATTTTTTTACTTCATTCTGAATCAGGGTGTACTATAAAATTTGGTTCCCTTTGGGTTGCCTCAATTGCAGGATTGTGGCTGATTGGTTTCATTTGCAAAATACAACTTAGACATGACTGAGGAAATCTGTTTATTTAGAAATGTAATCAGATTTGTCTCATCGAAAAATCAGAACAGGTGATAACTGATGAAGGTATCAGAATAGTTGTGTAATGCTCTTATTTAACACATTGGAGACAATTTGATTTCAGTAGAACATGCATTCTCCATAGATTCCAGCCCAAGATATCTCAATCTTAGTCTCCAGTGGGTCGAAACATTCATATGTCCTTGGGAAGAAACATGCAAGTTCATCTGTCATGGGCATGATTTATAATGTCTAGAGTCTTGCAGTGCTCTCCAATTCAATTACTTGAGTAGAGGATTAAAAAAATTGAGAAATGGTTCATTTACAATATGGTGCCCTATCGATTAATTCCTGTCAGAATGTGTCAGAGAATTACAGTATGCACTGGTAACTTTTTTGTCAACCAGTGTTGTAGTCAAGATCGATCTCAAGGAAATTTTATTTTGGTCTTACTCCTAGTCTCGGTCTAGGGACCTACTGCTAAACAAATGGAACCTTTATTTTATGTCTGGTCTTGATCTCAGTCTTAACCCTAAGTAGCCCTTGCTATTTTGAAACTGAATAGTCGACTCTGCAAGTGCATAGAGTCAGATATAATCTCCAAGCTTTTGAAAAATGTACATTTTCCATTTTTTTAAATAGTTAATAATGCAAATTTATGCATAAAATCATATTTTCAACTACAACTGACTTTAAACAACTAGTAGAATTCTAACTTTTGGTCATAATATTCTTTTCATATTTCTAACAAATAGCTACAAAAAAGATGCTGAATCAGGATTAATTTCTTATGAGCTTATGTATTTCTATGTTTCTCTTCAGCCTTTTGTTTCTTATTGTGTTTTCAATGAAGTTTGTTAGGGACACTTTTGCGATCGTAAACTGCATAAAATTAATTAATTTCAACTAGTAGAAGTGAAAATAATCGTATATTAATGAATTTTGGCTGAAAACACAATTTGTATTGAAATTAAACGCAAAATCACATTTTTGAACAGTTTTAGGCTGACATGCATACAAGTCATGCAGTGTCATAACGGTACGTCCGATTTTCACAAGCAAAAAAGATGCACCAGACTTGAGAGTAAAAAGTCTGTGACCGGCGCGGTCAAAATATTTTGCATGGCGGAATGGTCATGAACTTCGTCAAGGGGGAGCTATTTCAGCAGCCCCCCCCCCCCCCGGGCTATTTAGGGTTAAGACCTTCTGCTAAACAAATGGAACCTTCATTTTATGTTTGGTCTTAGTCTCAGTCTTGAGACCTAATGCTACACAAATGGAACCATCATTTTATGTCAGGTCTTGGTCCTAGTCTTGAAACCTAGAGTTTAACAAATGGAATCTTCATTTTATGTCTGGTCTTCATCTCAGTCTTGACTCTTGAGACCTAATGCTACACAAATGGAACCTTCATTTTTATGTATGGGTATCTCTATCGGATCCCTTGTGTCAACACCAGCAGTAAACCTAAATTTGCTGCAGTGTAATTGAGAAGGGATGGAACTGAAGTGGGGAGAGCCTTCTGAAGTACAGCGATAATTGTATTGAATAATTTTGGTCTTTTTCTTTGCAGTTGAACATGAGTGACATCGTAGAGGAATCAAATGACAAACACACAGGGCCCTGGTCAGAGGCATGCAAGAATGATGGTGTAGAACACACTCCACTCAGCCCCTATTTAGATCAGGTACTGACAAATGGATACAAATTCTTCCTTTTTAATTTTTTTACCTGTTGTTTCTGTGAAGTGTTCGCTGTTCTGCCCCACCTACCCTCCAGTAATAAGTATCCATATTTGCATTCTAAATTTAAAAAAACTTCTGAAAAAGCAAGAGCAATAACTGATGAAATCAAGAAAATTTAGACCACCCTTTGTAATGAGGCTGTTCGGAGTTGCAATTTGCACATGTGCAGATAGAGGTCTTTGGACTGAGTTGTGGAAAACACTAATTTGATGAATTCTAGATAAGTCTTCATGGAAGCTGTATTACAATTCATGTATTCACCAGACTTAAGAAGAGCCATTCATTCAACCCTCCATTACTTCACGAAATGAAATGCCTCACTTAAGAACTATCCAACACTTCAAAGATACATGGTGTCATGGGTCAGTAGGGACATGTAAAACTCTGAACTAGTTTATTATGTGATTGTGAGCTTGTAAGTTTGATTGGTAGTGGTGTGTGACAGTTGGGGGATGTATATTCACATAACAAAATATTTGTTCAAAGTATCAAATATGCATACAATGTGTCATGTGGCAAGAATGCATATCAAACACATTCGTAACTTGTAGAGAAATTTCAGGTATCATACATAATGAACAACCATGCAGGGCAAGTGTCTGAAGGTAGACTGGAAATTTTGTATAGACAAGACAATAATCCAATTCAAAATCTAACAATCAATATCCAACAAAATTGCATTTCAACCTCCAGTGCTATGATTCCTTTCACCAGTGTATTTACACAATGTCAAGATTTGACAAGCAAAAATAATCCATTACATGTAACATTAAAGGCAATAAATCTCATTTGCACCCTTCCTGCAACACAGCAAAGCACCACTAATACCTTTAGGCTATAAATATTATGAAGGACATGTCTGTGGTTTCTGAAGATCAGTAATTACCTAGAATTTGAAGAAAGGTGCAAAATTGCCATGTAGTGTAAGGTGCTGGGCTAGAAATTTTTCTGTCTACAAGAGAATAATTCAAATCAATGTCTACAAGTCATAATTCCACTGGAACTGAGTTTCTAGCTCCTTGCTAAAGGTTCTACAATGGTAGTTTCTTCTATATTCAAGAGTATTTTACACAATGTTACTTTTTAGACATGCCAAAGGGTTCCATTAATCTTAAACTTTACAAATGCAACATGAGCATCGTCTTGTGATAAACAAGATTTATTTTCATGTTGATGTAGGAACTTCTGTACCACAAGCACCTTTACCTTGACGGCAGTAAACTAGAAGGGACGGGATTCACCTATGAAAGGCCGACAGTGACAGAGCAGGCTCTGAGAGAGGTGAGAATTGATGTTATACATATTGGAGTTGTAGTTTTGTTTTGCTTTTGTTTGTTAAAGATTTGTATTTCATTATGACCATCAAATGAGAGGGGATAGCTTGTAGCATGCAGTACATTTAATTCTGTTTTTGTTAATCAATTAATTAATTTATGTATTTATTTATTTCATTTACTTATTTCATTTATTTATTAATACACAAGTGCTCTGGCTGTCAAGCTCACACAATTGAAAAAGAACCCACTCGAACCCACCCCATCCCCCCCCCCAAAAAAAGATAATAAATAAACAAAAGAAAATATTATAAAAATTACAAACTCAAAACAGCTTTCAATATTTCTGATAGCATTCAACATATATTAAAATGAATACCAATATCATAAATCAGACTTGCAAATAGTCCCCGAACTAAGATTTATTTCAAAGCCAGTTCATACACTTAAAAGATCATTGGTAAGACTGATTCATGTTTATTACAACAGACAAATCAAAGAATCAGCACACTGAATAATATCTATAGAGATTGTACCAAGAATAATATATGCATAATTGTTATCTAAATAGGGGGTTTCAAGCGCTGTGATATTAACGCGTATCCGGCGAGCAAAGGAATGCGCGTATACGCGCTGCGGTTAGACGAGAGGGTACATCGGAAAATGTCGTACAATGAAGACAAATGTTGTACACATCCGGGAACTTTTGTGTTTGCCCGTGGCTGACTGATGCTTGTGGCTAACAAGTTCATTCAAGTTTCCACTTATACAACATATAACTAAGAATTAAAACAAAATATATCATTGTATCGTCATTTCTGTATAATGTGGGTGTTCTGCTTAATTTACTAAATGTGGAGAAAGATGTGAATTTTGATGTATAAGAGGAATAACTTGTCTCACAAAAATGAAATCAATGGGTAGCCATTGACAAACTTAATTAGATTTGAGAGATTTGGAGAGGATTCAGTTAAATTTATAATTTTGATAATTTCTAGTGGATTTAGATAACAATAATAATATTGGATGGCTTATTTTCGGTGGACACAGAAAATATTGTACTCCTTATGAAAATATCGGACTCGTCTGCGACTCGTCCGATATTTCTCACAAGTCGTACAATATTTTCTTGTGTCCACCTCAAGGCCATCCAATATTATATAATTAAGGATATTTAATATGCAGAAAACGCTTCCGACATTTCCAGTAAAGCAGGTTGTTCTTGAGGAAGTTGTATTTGCAAGTTAACTTTCTGTTTGGAGGTTTCCCTGTTAACCCGTTGGAGACTATAATTCGTGTTGGGGTCTATGGAAAATGTGTGTTGTAATGAAATCAAATCATCTCCAATGGGTTGAATGTACAACAACAACAAAAACAACTGATAATAATGATTTACTTAATACAAAAAAAATACAAAAATATAAGAATGGTTATTCCCTAATTGGGGTATAAAATGTGAAGAAAAAAAAATTAACACACATTATGTTACTAGTTTATGTCTGAATGATAGCAACAACAAAAATAAAGATTATACTATTTGTGTAATGAAACCTAATTAAATTTATTGAGCGTATTTCATGATAGTATATCAGATAATATACATGTACAATATGTGTGATAAAAGAAGATAATTGAAATAGTAAACTGCTTCATTATAAAGGGCTGAAAGTGGAAATACTTGTTCCATATGTATGTATAGAAATGGTGTGATTATGATTTTGAATACTAGTACTGGTTTTGGACCAACATGGCTTTCAAGATTATCGAGTTCGATACTTGGATCTTGGATACATTTGGTTCCCCCACATTTATTTATTTGTAGTACCGGTATACTACAGGTATTTCAATTTTGAAAATTTGTGCTTCGTGTGGCGTGTGCTAGACTGCTAGACATCATTTAAAGGCTATGTTCATCCTGACGTCAAGTTGGTTTTAATAAAAGCAGAAAAATGAGAGAAACATATTAATGAAAGTTTGGTGAAAATCCAAAGAATAACAGAGTTATGCAGTTTCAAAGTTTTAGTTTTGTGACGTCACAAGCGAGCAGCTCCCATATGAAATGTAATATAAATTTCATAAATTGTCATTTTTTAATGGTTCATGATAATTGAATGTTTTTTTTTCATAGAAGCTTGTATGAAATAATGTTTCTGATAATATATTGAAAGCACAGATAAAATCATCTTCAAATTTCTGAGAAAATGACACTTTCGGGAATTTATATCACATTACATATGGAGAGCTGATCGCATGTGGCGTCACAAATTGAAAACTTTGAAACTTCATTACTCTGTTATTCTTTGGTGGATTTTCGCCAAACTTTCTTTTATATGTTTCTCTCATTTTTCTGCTTTTATTTAAACCAACTTGTCGTCAGGGTGAACCTTGCCTTTAACCCATTGGAGATGATTTGATGTTGTTGTAACATATTCTCCATAGATCCCAGCACAAGATATCTCATACTTAGTCTCCAATGGGTTAAATGGTTTTATTCCTCACATCTTTCCTGTGGTATTGTGTTTTTGAATAGAAAATATAGGAAGTGTATGATGGCAAAGGAAATTCCTTTTCTTGGAAATCAACTCAGTGTCATATGAAATATTTATGGATGAAAAATAATGGTTTTCATTCTGTGCATTAGTGATCAAATCACAACTGCTTTGAAAAATGAGAAATTTATATTAGGCCTTTGCTGCTTTCAGCCTTGCCCATTCATTGTGAAGAAATTTTTGCCAGTGAGATATCTTCACAACAGTCATCCATCGATTGTGCATGCCAGGACTGAGAATGTGTATCTCCACACACCATACCTGTACAATGCGTAGAAAATTATGTGCATTGCTGTCGGCTGTCGGTTTCAGTCAGTTCGTTTCCCTCATTTTTCCCCTCATTTACCCGCACTTCTCTCCCGGTGTGATTTACCGTGCACACTGCTACGCACGCCATTGTCCTGTCTCAGGTGACATTTACCTGCTGCATACAGACAGACAGACAGACAGACAAACTTGCGTGTTTCCAACACACGTTGATGCGTACACTGCCTTACAGTGACATCGTGGTGACTGATCATTTTCTTGCATTAATGAAGTTTTTGTGGAGTCTCCTGATGCACGCAGGCATGCCTGAGATTGCCATAAATGCCAGTTTCCATCCACTGATGATGGTGACACATATTTTCTGCCCAAATTGAGAAAATATTCATGAATACGTCAAAATAGACATTATGTTAATGTCAG
This sequence comes from Eucidaris tribuloides, assembly GCA_001188425.1. Lineage (NCBI taxonomy): Eukaryota > Metazoa > Echinodermata > Echinoidea > Cidaroida > Cidaridae > Eucidaris > Eucidaris tribuloides. Next base: position 52,183 of record JZLH01S0032557.1, read on the forward strand.
CATCATTAAAGTCAGAATCTAGTTTTGGTCAATCTCACAATTTTTTAATTGTTCTTTCATAAAGTATGTTATATGTGCCTCAGATAACAACATCAAACCTCATTTACCAAAACAAATTTGGAATTTCAGTGTTGTGATTTTTAAAATTTTTTTGGGGGGGATGGACAACAAGCATATGTATCACCATGACAAACATTTTTTTTAGTTGGGGGGGGGGGGTCTGTGACCTTTTATTTCAAATCAATTTCTCAAAAATGGCAGCATTTAATTCATGAGAAAAAGAAATATTTTCACCATTATCCAAAACTATACTATGCAGATTGACATTACCGTAGAGTAGTCCATCTGTTGAAATACATGTACACATGCACAAGAAACAAAAAATGTTGGTTCAAGCAATTATCTTTGAGAATTTGAACATTGTGTTTAGCAACTTTGGTTGCTGAACCTGCCGTGTGCAAATTTTTAGTATTCATCCATGATGCAATTTGTGATTTACACCTTAATTTGACATTTTCTTAACAGAATGAAATGTAATATTTGACTGCCCTTTCATACATGACTTATTGTGTAACTGAAATTAAAATTTGATATTCTGAACAGAATCAAGTTTATTTGATTGTCAGTATAGCTAGGTTAATAAGATTATCGCAGGTGTTGTCAGCATTATGTGTCTTTAATATGTACATGTATGTATACCTCGAGGCCACATTGCATGTCCAACAGTGTGTTTTCACAAATACTGAAAGTTGTTCATATACTGCTGCATGTACTACCTACATGTAAGATATATGCTGGAAATGAACAAACCCACGTCATCAATAACAATTTGTACAGTCATGAATAAATGAATTTAATTATCGTCAGCGTTTGTGCATAATATTCTTTCTTTCTAGTAATTCCCTTTTGGACTGTGTCCGTTCCTGGGTCACTGATTACAAGTAGAAATTCTTCATGCTCTGTTGGATGCGTGTGCATCCAATGTCAAATGAAGTCGGCCATGTATTGATCGTACGCGTAGCTCACGCGAGGTCTTCACACCTTCTGAGACAACGACGAAATCACGTTTGGATGATGGCATCGAAGAAACCTTCCGTGAATGTCTAGATAGTTATGTAGAAGATGTTCAGTGCCAGTCTAAGCAGTGGGGATGCATTTTCCACTGTCATTAAATAGGCAGTTTACACAAAATTTAATTTCTGCCCAGCTATTACTAATTTTAGGATTGCAAGAAAGAGCTGATGATAAGAAATCGAATGCAGTTTGAATCATCAAAATCGGACAAACGGTTCCAGAGATACACCAGATTAAAGAACAACAAAAGAGGCTTGGATTTGAATGAAATGTCAAAGGTCATCTTTCTTTTTCTTTATTTGCACCATGGCACCACTTCTCACAGGAAAATGTCTACATTATTGTTTTGTTTCAGCAATATCTTCAAAATGACAAAAGTTAACTTCATCAAATTTTCAAGAAAGTTAGTTGATACATGAGTGTTTAAGAAAACATCAACATCCATCACTTATGTAATTATATAATATGCAAATGAGGTAATTTGAATAATTAATTAAGTAAAATTTTGGGAAAAAGCCAAAATAGGATTCAGATCTTGACCAAAGATCGCGTGATCGCCGCGAAAATTTGCATGCGCGTTGAGCTGGATGTAACCTATAAGACTGTAGTTAAATTTTTCAAAAAATATATTTTTTTATATTTTTAATTAATTAATTATGCAAATAAGTGCATACAATTATGTTTTCGTCTATAACTCACTTAAAATAGCTAGTTGTCAGCAGATGGAGAGATATAGTTTCACTCCCAACTTTAGTGTTCAGTCCTCTGTACTAGCAGCATAGTCATGAGCCTGTAGTCTACATTGTTAATTTGAATACGTTTTGCATATTTAGTGTAGCTAGCTTACAGTGCATAGTTTGAACAGGTGAAGGTATTGTGTATAGATAGTTTGAAACAGGTTATGGTATTGTAAGGCTAGGATTGTATAATTAGAACAGGTGGAATTATTTGTGTGAGGTGATTTTGATGTAATGTAGAGAACGAGTGGAAAGATTTGCAGAAGAGAACCTAGATTTCGAGAGAGCAGGTGTTCGAGAGAGAGTAGCCGATGTGTGTAGGATCAAGGATATGGGGCACGCCCGTATATGTTATTGTAGTGCAGGCATAACACCCTTGATTCACCGGTCGGCACAGCAGGCTGGTCCAGTCGGGAGAGCCTTCATTCATTGCTTGGGTCTCTTCGTCATGTCGAATACTGTAAGTGATATTATTTTTGTTTTTAATCGTATTTCTAGTAGAAACTCATTAAATAGTCAATTTTTAGTCAATGGTTGCAAAAGCCGCTCTAATGCAAACATTTCTAAAAAGTCAAGAAAATACATGTAAATTTGGTGCATTAGAGGAGAATAACAATTCTTATTTGTGTAGTTTTAAGTATGATACAGAAATGTTATTCTGAAGTTTAAAATATAAAACCTTAGTAAATTATTTCGTTTTGTTTTGTCGTAATTAAATCTAGTCTAACCAGCGTAAGTGCATATCACATACAGTCTAGTTATTTTGTTCTCAAATTGGCAAAATATATTCAAGAGTTATGATTGAATTTAGTACGAGTAAAGTTGATAAGAAAGCTGGTAAGAAGCCTACGGAAGTGGAATTCATCTTGTTACTAATATGTGAACTCTAATTGAAGCAAAGTAAAATGGAGTGATTGGTTATTCTCAGCAAATGTATATTTTAATTGCAACATGCAAACGGGAGAAATTATACAAGTAAAATTCGTTAATTGACAAAGTTCAGGATGTTGGTAAAACCAATGGAAATGTGTCGGAATGGTTTACATTTTAATAGTATTACAAATCAATTATTGTGGCATTCATTTGTAAGAATGGTATAATTGTTATACTATGGAGGAAATATTATTAGGAGTGTTTTATTTAACCCTGTATGTTAAGGGCCGAGCTGGGCTCGTGGCTTTGGAAATGATAACTTGAAATTTTGAAAATGGTAGGCCTATACATGTAAATTGAAGTTTATTATTTGGAACCAAAATTTATTCACTGAAAGTTCTGTTATGTACCATGAAAGATTTATAAAATAGTGCAACTACCTGTTTATTTACTCTAATAAAGAGCATGAATTAATTGTATTTGAAAGAGTGCAAAGTGTCATATTTGTTGTCTGGCAAACACACTATATTCCGAACCCAACTTATCGTTAACCGGGTAAATGACAGTACCCAGAGTTGACACTAGTAGAAAGTTCATTTTTGGTGAAAATATTCTTTCTGACATTTCTAACAATTATCTACAAAAAAATTGCCGTATCAGAATTAATTTCTTATGTATTTTATTGTTTTGTGAATTTCTTATGTATTTCTTTGTTTTTTCGACCTATTGTTTTCAATTATTTTTTTGATGAAATTTGTCGGGGACTCTTTTGCGATCATAAACAGCATAAGATTAATCAATTTTGATCAGTACTGGTAAAAATGATAATACATTTATGAATTTTGGTTAACAATACAATTTGCATTGACTTTGTACACAAAATCACGCTCAGTGATGAAAATGATGCATCGTAAATTTCTTTTCCTAGAGCTGTTATTCGTTGAATTTTAGTATAATATACATCATTTTGTTGTGAAAGGGTTAGATTTCATACATACCATGTTGCATCTTAGAGAAATGTCGGAATCATAAAAAATATTGCCTCCGAAAACTTCAAATACTTGTAACTTTTGATCGCAAAATCCGATCGACATGCAACTTCAGCAGAAGAACGAGAATGTATTGGACTTTTGAAGTATGCTAAACACTACCCAAGAACACCCAAAACACCGCTAGGAAAAAGAGCAAAGCAAGGGATGGTGTATGCGAGATATTACCATTGCCCCTGCTTTTCCGTTGCCCTAGTTGAGAGCCGCTACGAGGCATCGGTCAACAGGGTGCGTAATTACTTCATGATTTTTACAAGGTCATAACTCTGTTAATACTACTCCGATTTGAAGTCTGTTTTCAATGTTATAAAATCTGATGACAGCCTGTTCATAACCCATAGTTTCAGGTGATATTTTACATTACTTTATTTTTCATGATTTTTTAAAAACACCCGTGCAATTTCCAGTGGTTCAGAAAGGTACTTGTGAGACCTATTCAACTACTTTCACTATGTGTGTGAACTCCCTACATTAAACAAATTTGTGAAAGTAGCTTGCCCATAAACATTTATATGTATTGATTTATGCACATCGATGTTGTAAAGGCTAATTGGATTTGTATCACAACTAACATGACTGGTTTATTGTTTCAATGGTACCAAGCATAGCTGCCTGTCCACCCATTTGTGGGGTCTGTCAGGGTGATTACTCTCCCACTATCCTTTTCAGTTGTATTGTAGTCCCAAGTTCTTCACCATTCACATGATGTGCAAACAACATTTGTGTTGTTCTACCAAATACAGTAAGCAGTCTGTCTGCACATCTGTTAAAATACAGTTGGAACTTCTAACTGCTCTGTGGTGCTCTCTTAATGCACTGTGCTGTTTATTCTATGTATCGTTTGTTGAAAGAAGAGTATCTGGTTCAATGGCCATTTTAAGAGCATTGAGTCTAACCCCATTTGTGTGTGTGTGGGTGGGGGGGGTGGAAGTGATGGCCATAATTTATGTCTTTTGTAACTGTTGAGGTTTGAAAAACATAAGAAAAATTCATGAGACTACTTCTGTAATACATTCAAATTTATCCATAGTTTTCTTTTGTGGCCTAGTATGAGCTATTTCTTTCACCTGTTTTTATGAAAACATTTTCAATAATAAAAATGTAACTTGCATACATTAGTTGTTGCTATGTCTGGAATGCTATCAAGTGGTCCAGAGCAGTCTTTATCAGCAAGGTATGCATACAGTTTGCATACATTACCAAAGTGGTCTATTATGCAAGTTCATGGGATGGTATTTAAATGCTGACAAAGAGTGTAGCACATGGCAAATTTTATGTGCAGGTAGATGATATGATATATCAAAACATGAATTTCACCTGTCTAAGTTTTATCATGAAGTCCAGTTGAAAATGTGCCGTCAAAGAATTAGAAGATGTGTTTAATGTTGCATCTTCTGAAGGTTCTAAGACAGCTTTAAGATCACTTGTACCTCAATATGGGGATTCCAGAGTTGCCAGCTCATTCCAGAGGTAATACCTCAACACTCGCCCACATTCACCCAAACAACCAAGTGCATTGTGTAGTCGTTAATCATCGCATTTCAGCCGTAAATCAAATCTGTCTTTTTTTCCCCCCTCTTCTCTCCCTATCTTTCTTGCTGTCTCTCGCGGATCTCCATTTCCGACTCCAGCTCCACCACGGGTAGCAAGCAGAGCAGTGCCTCTCTGTCAGGACCCGAGGGTGACGAATCAGATGAGGACCCGGTCATGGAGCTGTCGCACAGCCTGCTGCTCAACGAGGAGGCGCTCGCGCAGATCGCCGACTCCAAGAAACCCATCTTCGTCTTCGAGTGGCTCCGCTTTCTGGACAAGGTCCTGATAGCCGCAAACAAGGTGAGACTTGCGCGCGTTACTGTAAAACACTAAACTTTCATCAAGTTTCATGAACGGGAGCTGATGGCTGTTTCGTGTGCATTTTACCTTCACCAATTTCAACTCCTCGCACAATTCATGGAAGTTAAATGCTCACGAAAATTTCTGGTTTGACAGTATCCAAGGCTCCACACTAACATTTTTTCCTACTTGCCCTTTGGGCAAGTGAAATTATCCATTTCAGATATTTACTTGCCCGAATGAAAAATTTACTTGCCCCAAAATAAACAATCGAAAACATATAACATTATTCCCCCTAAATGTAACCAATAAAGCCTTTTATAGCATTGGATGTTTATCATTTTCAGTTCTGGGTGTTGCCATAGGTGTGATTTATGAAATTAAGAGGTATAAAATGAAACACAACAAACAAAATAATGATGAACTATAGAACAAGTTATTGAACACAAGAGTTTCAGACAAATTTTGTTCCTTTTTAAATTTGGTAAGATTTTGGGTCATGTTTTACTTATTTCATGATCAAAATTTTACTTGCCCAATTGGGCAAGTAAATTTTAAGATTTTGAGTTTTTACTTGCCCGACATGAAATTTTACTTGCCCCGGGCGAGCGGGCAAGTGCTAGTGTAAACCAGGTAATGTGTCATGAAACTCTGGCAGTATTTAGTTGACCTTTTTACAACGTTCAGCCCTTTTCACTTAACAGTCTTGTCAGGTGCTAAATTTATGCTCTAAAACTATTTGTAAATAGCATTATGTTTGGTTCATATTGCATAGAAGGGTGGGGAGTTTAGCATCGAGACACTTATGCGTTTATGGAAAATGTTGCAAAAAAAGGATGTTTTCAAATGATCAATATTGCAGTATTCATGCAAACATCAAGATTTATGGGACAAAATATTAATGCTGTGTCTCCAGGGTCTGTCTGCGCCATGATTTGCAGCATGTTATACGGACGACGTTCTAACATATCACGTCCAGGTACACCACACATCTGGAATAACTAATGTGTTATTATATCTCTAGACAAAATTGTTTTGATGATAATAGGATTACTGGAATTGTGACAACTGCATCTGCATCGTTGAGTCAGCAAAGTATCGTGTAGACATACTTGTAGGGTACACAGACAGGTTATTATTGATCAAACTTTAGTTTGTTTTCAAATGATTCCAATGACAGTTTACAACATCTGTTGAGAGTTTATTCCAGTCCCTTACAGTTGATACAAAAAAGGAGTCTTGGCATACTTTAGCTTTATGGCTTACTCGAACATGGGGATAGCTCCATACTTTTGTGTACAAAGTAATGGATGGCCTAGCTTATGCAGGTTTGGCACAGAAAATTGCTCTGAAATTCAGCCTTTTACAATACTCTACTCAAATATTGTTTTGATATGGCTAGTCTATAATCTGTTAAACATTATATGTTATGAAAATTAAGGACTCAACATTTCAGAAGTCTGTTTTAATTTTTCTAAACATGTGGGTCCAGCATTTAAATTTTGCAAATGCAATTTTATAAAGTTGCTTTTGCATTCAATTCACACAGTGCAAACTTTGTACGTTTTTTTCCAGTAAAGGGCGTATGTGGTCCATATAGCTCTGCTTAGGACCACATACACAGTAGGTGTGCTGCTGACTATTGTGACGTCTCCATGCAAGGTTTTAGAACACGGTGGTAATGTTTCCACACCAAAATGACATAAAACCTGAAATATTCTAAGTAGTTTTGGGTATTCATGGTCGGTTATATAGCACAGCGGGTCAGTTAACTTTGAATGTGGATACAGCATTAGATGAGAAATCCACAGAGTGCATCACTAAATCCTCTTCACCTGACATCTTTCGTAAATATGTTCTGGTAGTGAGTGACAAAAAACAGTATTGTGCTTTACCACCGAAAGGAAACCAATACACTAGTATATTGGATAGATCCATGCACTATATACATACCTGCCAACTGTCCTGATTTTTCCAGGGCAGTTCTGGTCTTATAACAGTAACTAGGCGGTGCGTTCAACAACAAAAATGTAGATTATGATAAGAATAGAACATGAATGACCAAAATAAATGAAACTACTGAACCAAGTGCATTGGTTTCTATAGTGATTTTAATGCAACGCCCAAATTGTAATGGAAATGCCTGTTTACATTCACTGGTGAGTGCCGGAACAAAAGGTTTTTTTATTCATGCTTTTTCTCATAAGAAAATTTTTGGTTCAGCTGTTTCAAATAGTTTTCTGATTCACACTCTAATCTCATTTTGTTAATTATGTAATCTTTTTATTGTTTACCGTACTATCACTGTAATAAGACCAGGACTGCCCTGGAAAAATCGGGACGGTTGGCAGGTATGCATATATGTTCAATGTTTTGATGCGTTACTGTGGGACGCATGCATTGTGAGGATGAGGGTGATTCATAAATGCAGACCAAGTAACAAAGCTGTACATATATTTATTAATATGTATGTAGAAATAGTGAAGGATTTTTAGTTAAACAAATGGTCATGCCAGTCATTCCATCATATGAAATATACCATGCACGTTTTTTTTTGGGGGGGGGGGGGGGGGAGGTAACCTGGCATAGTACCTAGTACTATTTTGCCAGTCATCTCAGAATCCATCATTTCAACTGTAGTGTCTCAGTGCATGGTATATTTGTTTATTGAAGATGTTCATAGTTGTTATCTGGCCAGTCTTGTTGAAGTTGTGATAGGTTAACATCACGATACCCTTATCATCAAGACTCCACTCACATCTTCTGCTGCTGATATTGAAGTTGAACAAACTCACGCTAATTCCATGTTGGAGCCATCGTGATTTTGCTTTTATCAAGATTTATCTAGCAGTGATTGTTTTTCCAGTATTTTTTTATGAGTAACTAAACACTGCAGGCCCACCCACCCCCCCCCCGAAAAAAAAAAGAAGAAAGAAAAAACAAGATCACCACCTCATCAGGATTAATGCTAGACCGAAAAATCGGACTTTATCGGTCGAGATATGTTCCGCTGAGACTACGTCTGGCTACACCGATCTCTTCTCTTATAAAGCCCGAAGTAAGTACACATCGCGGTAACGACGGGGCGACTGTATATGGGACTAGGTCAAATAAATTATCCGTTTTTAGTCATGTGGGACTTTTGAGACATGAAATCACATTTATTAGATGACATGCCCCGTAAATTACGGAAAAATGATGGAAATACTCACTGTAAATCACTGCAATACCTAGCCCCGACCTCAGAAAGAAAAATCAGTCAGACGCATTCGACGTAACCATCGCCATCTTTGTTTACTAGTACTGCCAGACTCCGCATGTTATGCTTGCTCTGATTGGCCGACGATTGATGAATGAAATGGTAACACGATCGTGATTGGCCCGCTGTTCATGCGTGAAGATCAGTTCAATCACGGCATGAAAATCGCTGTACCGCTGTGTATTTCTTCGCGAAAAAGAGGTACTAAACTTCATTTCTTAGTGAAGCTGGTAAGCCTATCGCATTGTTGAGATTTCAAAGTTAGTATATGTTGTATAATTTAGGATTTTGCTTCATTTATTTTGTTGTAATCGCTTCGGGTGAGGTACGTCACCCGAAACTGTCATAGGGACAGTGGTTAAGGCGTCTTGCGAGACGCCGCTACGTAAAAAGATTGGGAAGGATTCCGTCCGTGGAGAAGCAGCTAGGAGAAGATCAGAAATTGTTAAAAAACTGCTTCGAACGGGCGGATTTTTTAGTCTAGATTAATGCCATCTCTTAGAATTCCCTGTAACAACCAACATCACTTGGGAACATCAAATAAAGAAAAACAGAATCTACTTGAAATGTACATTGAGTAATTAAGTTTTCAGATACAGCTACATTTGGGAAGTTGGGTATATTTCATTTTCATCCCCCAGACTTCCTGTTCAATTTGGCTTGTTCACTTTTTTTTAGGAACTGAAGTCAAATGTAATTTATTTAATCATTGATAGATGGTTTTTACTACATTTATGATAATTCTGTTGGGGAGGAAAAGGGAAGACAACCCAAGGACATGTTAATGTGATTATAAAGTCAGGCAAGAAATAAACTTTCTAAAATTTGTAGTAGTGGCAGTCGTAAGTTTGTGTAAGGAAGATCATTTGTTATAATATGATTGATTGATTGTTTGCAATGTTTATTTGTTTGTATGCTTGTTTGTTTGTTTGTTTGATGGCATCAAACTTTGAGAAGCAAGACATGACAAAAGTGTAGATTTCCCTGGGTACTGGGTGAACAAACATTCCAACATGGTTTGATGTCTTTAAAAAGTTTAGATATCCTTGAAAATTAGCCCCCCCCCCCCCTTCATTGACTTCTATTCAACCATCAGTTCAAGTAAATTAGTCTGCCTTAGTCGACGCATTTGCTGGCCACACATTTTTTTAAGGCCAAATTTGTGACCAAAAAGTTGCTCAGATAAAATCTTCGAAGGGGGGAGAGGGCAGATTTAAAAAATCAAAACACTAAAATCCCTGTAATTTTCATAATTTCATTACTTTGACGCCCCTGCATGGTTCTTAATTACAGACTGTAACTCTAACTGTATCCTGCCAATATTATGGAAAAACATGCTTATCAGTATATGTGCAAACATATTTACAGTTACTCGATATGTACCTTAGCTAGATAGTATATGTCATGTTTTTATTTCTTACGGACAAATATGGTCAAAAGCTAAAACCAAGATGAACAGAATGGACAGAGGTCAGGCCTATGTGCTTACATGTGTATGTGATCCTCCTCTTTTGCATTCTCTCCTCACTGATGCATAGGATTCGATTCTACACATTATTTCCATGTGTGTAACTGATCAGAGCCAGGCTATACACACATGCACATGTGTGTAGCGTTATTCGGGCATGTAACACGAGGGAAGAGGACCTTAGTTGGAAATTGAGTTTCATCCAAACCTGTGTGACGTACATGTCCTATGTGCGCTCTGTATTTATTAAGTCTTGAAAAATTTTATTCAGTGTGGTGACCATGAGAAGCAAAGCTGTATTTTTATCAGTCTGTGTATGTTTCGCATTGGCATCACATGAAGACTCTTACACCATGCAGACTACAGTTGTACTAATATCCCTGTAATTGAAAGGACTGATAAACGTTGTGACCTGATAGATAAATTATTATCTATCAGTTCTCTGATTACGACTGTAATATGAATATTAGAAGCAATAATGATGAATGATAATTTGAGCGTATATTACTATGCTTCTGAAAAGTGCAAACATAATTTAAGATGTGCTTTATTCCATTTACGCTCACAATATCGTTCATTACCATGCATAGAATTTAAAGATGACAATTCGTCCAGTGACATCAATGTGACTCGTAATATCCTAAAT